>JASAND010010034.1:0-49587 GCA_030248195.1 Trissonchulus latispiculum
TTTATCACCTATTACTACTATCGCATTTTTGTCGTTATGTACTAAGATGAGAATAATCAATAAATACATAGTTTTGATCCCCTTCAAAAACTATTCAAGCAAATAACCACTTTTTAAGATCCAATCCGTTCGGCTGTTGCTATGCTTACAATTACATTAATGCCGGTTTATGCTTTCATCCTGTTTAGTGAGCCATCGTCTTGTGTCTACCGCGTCGCGTATACACTGTATTATACTGGCTAACTTATATGAATGTCAGGTTTGCGCTAAAGTCTAGTATGTATGTATTATTTAATGGGTATGAATTTGAAACTATATACTGGTTGGATATTGTTAAAGTATTTCAAATTAAATACATAACCCTGTCATACCTAAACGTTCCCTGTAGCAAAGGTTGAAAATGACATAAAGCCCGGTTCATACTTTTGTCCGTTTCTGTTGTCCGTTTGTCCGTTTGTCTGTTTGTCCGTTTTAAAAGTTGATTCATACTGCTGCTGCTTTGCTGCTTTGCTGTTTTGCTGTTTTGCTGGTGGTCCGTTTGTCCTTTTGTCCGTTTCCAGGGTTGATTCATACCTTTGCTGTTTTGCTGTTTTGCTGTTGTCCGTTTGTCCGTAAGGGTTGTCCGTTTGAACTTGAGCAATGTTTAACTTTTTCCGTTTGTCCGTATGCAACAACCAATTGGAAACGACCAGAACTATCATGTGCTTGCTAAGTAAACGTCTGTATTTGATTTTTGAATGGTTTTGACATTAATTAGGTGAAATATTGACAACATTATGAAATTACTTTCAAAGGTAACTTGATTTCAAAGTTTTGAAGGTTTTTGAAGAGAATGACATTTATAAGTAACATAATGCTGTAGCCAATCAGCATAAACAGAAAGTGTCAGGTGACTCGAAAACAGAAACAGCAATCCAGCAATACAGCAAAAGTTTAAATCGTGTCTTAAGGTGGTGATTCCTTTTGGAGACATCAACTTTGAACCACTATTATTCATACATTATTTGGAGTTAAGAAGTCATCTTTATATGAAAATGTAGCTTAACATTTTCTCTTTTTAATGAGTACAATGAATCTAAGTTTGGCTTTCCAAAATGTTTTTCCTGTATTTTAGAAGAAGTATAATTTTTCAGATTTTTTGCAGGCTGAAGTAAATTTTTTCGCAGGACGTCGGTTAGAGCATTCGATAACTCTATCAAATAGCTGGGGACCCTTTTTTAGTTATTGTGATATCGCTCTTCGTTATGGAGAAATAAACTAAAATGTCTGCGCAACCTGGATTTTGCCTACTTTTCACTACTTTGACAAGCCACTACTTCGGTTAGAAAGCAGCTATCGGGGCAACTAAAAAAGGGTCCCGGGGTATTTTTGTGTAGAACACATCTGCAAAGTGGCAACTCTCTAGCTTGCATACTAAATTCTGCACAATCGCTGGAAAAAATTTGGTCGTGTTTTTGCAAAAACTACATTTTTTGTGATAGCAGCCTAAGGGATAGCAATTGTACGATGGTCATGCCTCCGATAATTGGCCTCTGTGAGACCTTTAAATCGACACCCTTAGTTAAATTTTACGGCTTTCGTAGCTCAAGAAGTAGTGGATTATTTGATTTCTGCAGAAAGGACAAGTTTTTGACGCCAAAATAAGAAAATTGGCTATATCTCACGATAGGGAAAAGCTAGAAAGTTGCTTTCAAAAGCAAAATTGTACAGTTTAACGAGTTCTTTCGAATGGATATAGTCATAGCCATGCCGCTGCTGCCAAACGTTCAGAAATTGGCAAAAACCGCCCTGAACGCAAATGTTGAATTTTTGAAGCGCGATTGCGCAGAGGGTGTTAGAACGCTAAAACAACTTATTTTGGAAAGTTTCGTTGAATTTCATCCTGGTTTACGCCGTCAATCAGCAATATGTGCCCAAAAGGAATCACCACCTTAAAACAGAAAATAGACACCATCAATACGGACAAACGGAAACGGACAAACGGACAATCAGCAAAATAAGTATAACCCACTTAGTCCTTTTTAAAAACGAACAACCGGACAACCAGACAAACAGACAAACGGACAAAAGTACAAACAGACAAACGGAAAATAAGTATGAACCGGGCTTAAAACTGAAACTGAAACTATTCTGTGTTCCCGAACTGAAACTGAAACTGAAGCTATTTTGGATCGCCGACTGAGAGTATCGTGAGCGAGTTGAAAGATTTAAATTTAACCCGCTGAATGAATCCGAATGTAAAATCCGTTTTTCAGTTTATGGCGTTTTCTTAATTCTCCATGGACTTACACCTGATTCTATAGTTTTTTGGAGCAATCGTCGCCTGTACTTCTAGACAACTTTCTGGCATTTTTACACACTGGAGACAGGCATAGCGACCTAATTTCCTCCACGTCTTGATACACTTACTGGTTTGTAATGTGAAGCGATTCAGACAATTCTGCAAGAGCACCATAATTTACGCACTCACACACACACCTTCGAACTGCCAAAAAACATGGATAAGCCTGGCTAAACATTTTGCACCTTCGGGTGATGATCATCACATTGTGATGTCTAATGCCGCAAACAACAACAACATACAGACTGTAGTTTTATGAATAGAATTTACGAAAATTACAAATTTTCACTAAAGTTGAGGCACAAAATAAGTGCATTCGCATGCAGGAAACCGTTGCTCATTTGGGTAACCCAAAAAACTCGGTTTCGTTTGAGTGATCTTCTACACGCGTAGCACTAAGTGAACAATAGCTTTGCCAAATTTGACAACAGATTAGATAAACCACGTACTTTCGAATTTCGAATCCTATTTCGTACTGCCCTATAATATGCAAGGCAAGATGCTGGTATTTTCGATAACTTTCCATGTCTGAAACTTTCAATACACACTGCTTCAGTGTTCGTAAGCTCATGAGAAAGGGTCTTTGCTCGAACTCCAAACTCCCATGACCAAAGATTGCCAATGTCAATTAAACATAGAGCGAGGGAGCGTCTCCAATTTTGACCAGGTACTGACTCGCGGGTGGGAGGTTACAATGGTCTAATTGGTGGGGGGAGGGGGTCAGCTGTTACCAGAGTGCATGCTCTTGTTTGTTACACGAACAGGGCAGTTATGTACGGGATTCCTTCTTAGGATGACATAAAGGCATAACAGAAAATACCCTTATATTATGTACTCTTGATACTATACACTGTATAATGCCTACCCAACTGTAACACAAACAGTTTAGTTTATTAATAAACAAAACAACACTAATCACAACTAAGCAAAACTAAAAAAGGAGACAAAAACAAAAACATACAAATATCAACAAAAACAGCTAAGTCCTTCTAGATCGACCGCGACGTTTAGAGGACTGAGAGTCGGGAATTTCGTCCTGAGAAAGTTCGGAACCACCGGCAGAAAAGGCTCGACCGGGTGAGGAGCCACTATAGTTCCCTCGGAGTGAGGAAGAGGCGGGAAAACTGGGGGAGTTCTCTGGGCCAACTCCAGAAGGAAGGCTCTGGCGTAGCTGATCCCAATATCGAAATAGACTGTCAAAGCCTTGACTGTAAATCTCTTCGCCCAGTGGCATCAGCTAAAACGGGCAAAAAGCAAAACAAACAAATTGAGACTATTACAGTTTAAAATGGGCACACTACTGGGGGGGGGGGTGGGAGCTAGTTCCCGCACGCAACCACAGATGGACTCCGCAATTACATACATTTTGGACATTTCATACGAAGAGAAAATTTTAGAACGATAGGTACCAATAAGGCCCAATCAGGAACACAAAATGCAAGGAGAATAAAAGGATTATTCTTGGAGAGGGGTCACGGAACCACCAATTACTGAAGAGTGAGCTCATCTAAGAGACGAGAGCCCTATTAGATTTTTACATGTTATAAACTTATTGTAAAAATTTAATCTAGGTGAGTTTTAAACTAAACTATTTTAATCCAGGTGAGTTTTAAACTAAACTATTTCTTTAATTTAATACAGGCAGGAGTACGCAATATAAGAGTGTGACACTAGGCACACTCTGTGTTATCAGAGCAAAAACTATGCTCTGCTCGTTAACGCCCCCCCCCCCCCGAGAATCAGACCCTAGTGACCCCCCCCCCCACAAATCAGTACATAATAGAAGCGGCGGTACGCTTACTCGCTCTATGTTTATGTGCTTAAGCATGAAAACACAAGCAGTGCGTGCGCGAATTTTGTATCATGCTTCGAGTTTTAGAACACAAACATAGCGCAAAAAATTCTTTAAAGTGATGGGTCTGATTTGCGGGGGGGTGGGCCGTTAGCGAGCAGAGCATAGTGTTTGCTCTGATAACATAGAGGGTGCCTAACAAGGTTTTTTTAGGCCATAGCTTAGTACATGGCCTAAATGTTTCGACAAAAACCCAATAAAATTTTATTGATTTTTAAGTAAAAATAGTAATTTTAAAACAATTTTTCGCGCCTTCGGCGCGAATTTATACATTTTCCTTGTATTTATGGGCTGCGCCAGCCGCCAGCTAGTTATATTCTCTATTTGCACTTATAAATACACATTCAGGTTATAATTTCGTTTGCTGGTATAGGGATGTCATCAAAGAAATGCTATTTTAGTAGTTTAGTTTCATTTTATTTTAATTTGTGTAATTTTCTTCTTTCTTTGGTTTGCTTTGTATGCTCCGTCCTGTTTAAATTTTCGATAAAAATTCATTAATTCATTAATACTGTTGTGCACTATTATTTCTATGCTAACGAGGTTCTGTTTTTGCCATTTTAAGGTATAAACGTATTTTTTCTAGTGTAATAATCAGTGACAATGGCGTTTTAGGGTCATTTAAATTTTATCACGATTTGTGAATATATAACGCATGAAAACATGATAACCGTAATTTTAACAAGCAAATTGGCATGAATGGGTTGCCGCTGCATTTTCCTCTTATAAACGAGATTAGTCAATTATACTACGATATTACTCCTTGTCCCTATGATAACATTTTATATACTCGAAGAGAGCTTTCGAATGATACCCATATTGTAATTTTTCCAAAACTTTTGATTTTGACCCATTTTGACCATTTGCGGCATCACCGTATCGAATACTTTCGCATGTCGCATCAGGTTGAGCCGAGCCCCCAGGTGTTCGGGAGCACTTCACCCTACCCCAAACTCACATGCAAAATTTCAGCTGAATCGGCCAACCCAGTCAAAAGTTAGAAAACTTTACATCAATTTTGACCCATTTTGGCCTGTTTGGCCATTTTTGACCCCTTTGAGGCCCCGTAACTCATTTCCTGTACATTTTGGTGCTTTGGCCCTATTACAACTTTTTATCTACGTAACGAGAGCTTTCGAATGATACCCATATTGTGGTTTTTCCAGCACTCTTTATTTTAACCCATTTGGCCGGTTTTGGCCATTTTTGACACATTTGAGGCTCCGTAACTCATTTTCTGTTCACTTTGGTGCTTTGGCCCTATTACAACTTTTTATCTACGCAACGAGAGCTTCCGAATGACACCCATATAAGCCCAATTGGACAACTTTCAATTTTTACCATTTGCAGCATTACCGTATCGAGTACTTTCACCCTGAGTCGTACCGGGTCGCCCAGGAGATATGCAAACCTCCAAGTCAAGCTCTTCAAAATGAGGTATCAACCATTTCTCTACCCCTTTCCAATCTCGAGATCTGGGGGTGGACACATTCGGCAAGAAATAAACAAGTAGGAAAAATGCTCCTTGCAGTTGCAGTCGCATGTAAAATGCAATATGAGCTATGATGGTCAACATTTAAATATGTCAAGGACAAGATTTAAAACGTCTAATATGAGCCAGCATCTAAATCGGTAAAGGACAAGCTGTAACTGGCTAATATGAGCCGCCACGTTTCTCTTGGGCTCATATTGACGCTCGCTGCCGTGGTTTCAACGGCTTGACATCACGACGACCTCTTACCATCTTGCCTACAGACTCTTTACTTTTATTCCCAATCCCAAGTCTGAAAAAATCCTCACCGTCTTGCGTAATGTCATTAGCTTCATATAATGTTTGGTTATAGGTATCCTGTCTGAATCTAGTTTCACTAGCTCAAACACCGTATTTAAGGTATATATGTGAACACTTTAAGCAGCTAAAGTTCTCCCCTTTAAAGTTGAATTAAGTGGCATATACATTTGGTATATACCAGTTTTCTAAATCATAGACACACACTGCAAACTAGATACAAATGCATAAAGCTCCAGTAAACCGGTATTCTTCAAGTCTTCAGTACCGGCTTACTGTACACAGCACTTATACAATAAAATACACAGCTGATGTGTAAAACTTTGATGTGTGCTTACCCACTTGACTTTACTTATTGTATCAAGACCAGACGTATGTAATGACAATTACGTGTACATGCGAATTTGAAAAGTGAAAAATAGTTAACTCAACTTAGTGTCCTCGCGTCAATATGAGCCCAAGAGAAACGTGGCGGCTCATATTAGCCAGTTACAGCTTGTCCTTTACCGATTTAGATGCTGGCTCATATTAGACGTTTTAAATCTTGTCCTTGACATATTTAAATGTTGACCATCATAGCTCATATTGCATTTTACATGCGACTGCAAGGAGCATTTTTCCTACTTGTCCTTCTTCCAATTTTTGGGAGCGCTGCTCTTAGGCAGAAGTAGTCTGCAATTTATTACTCCCAGAAGATTCTCTATTCCAAACAATGACCACTGTCTTCGGGGGTTTGACCACTGGTCAATAGGCCACCTAGACCATGCTGACCAGTGGTCACTTCCGTCGGTTCTGAAAATATGCTCATTGAAACGAGCGTAGTCGATTTACTAATGCCCCCAATCGTAACCCCGAAAAACGCTGTTTTAGGGGGTTTGACCACTGGTCAATAGGCCACCTAGACCATGCTGACCAGTGGTCACTTCCGTCGGTTCTGAAAATATGCTCATTGAAACGAGCGTAGTCGATTTACTATATATGCCCCCAATCGTAACCCCGAAAAACGCTGTTTTAGGGGGTTTGACCACTGGTCAATAGGCCACCTACACCATAGTGACCCGTGGTCACTTCCGTCGGTTCTGAAAATATGCTCATTGAAACGAGCGTAGTCGATTTACTATATATGTCCCCAACCGAAACCCCGAAAAACGCTGTTTTATGGAGTTTGACCACCGGGTCAATAGGCCACCTAGACCATAGTGACCAGTGGTCACTTCCGTCGGTTCTGAAAATATGCTCATTGAAACGAGCGTAGTCGATTTACTATATATGCCCCCAATCGAAACCCCGAAAACGCTGTTTTAGGGGGTTTGATCACTGGTCAATAGGCCACCTAGACCATAGTGACCAGTGGTCACTTCCGTCGGGTCTGAAAATATGCTCATTGAAACGAGCGTAGTCGATTTACTATATATGCCCCCAACCAAAACCCCGAAAAACGCTGTTTTAGTGACTTTTCCAAACTTTGACCCTAACTTTGACCCTGGGCGAGGTGCCACGGGGCCATGCTGACCAGTGGTCAATTCGGGCGGTTTCGGCAGTATGCTCATCGTTTTCAGCGACCCCGATTTCCTATATATGGGCACCACCAAATGGCCGAAAATAGCCGTTTTTACGGACTTTTCCCAACTTTGACCCTGGGCGAGGAACCACGGGCGCCATGGGGCCTGAGGGTCACATCCATCGGTTTCGGCAGTATGCTCATCGTTTTCAGCGACCCCGATTTACTATATATGCGCACCACCAAATGGCCAAAAAATGCTATGTTAGACGACTTTTTGACAATTTTCTGTGTTGGGACCTCGAAAAATTTCTAAGTCCAAACGTCGATTTTTCCATTTTTGACCATCTGTAAAAATCGACCCAGAGCGAAATTCGGAAATCAAACATAAACTTGATCTGGACCATAACCTAGATAATCAAAAATTAGTATAGAAAAATTTTTTCTATGGGCCGTTTGAAAAATCGGTGTGCGCAAAAATCGCCCTATAAAAGTGGTCGATACAGAGAAAAAAACCCCACTTTTAAACTTGTATCAAAAAGTCGATTTTTTCAAAGTTCATTTTTTCCGGACAAGTTTGGTATCATTCGAAAGCTCTTGGCCTGGAGATTTCAAAAATGTAAACTTTAGCTCTCAACTCCCTACCGTTAATTAGTTATGGCTAATTAACAGTTTCCCTAATCCGCAAAGTGCCTTTATAGCTCATATTATGAGGGGCGCTCCGCGCACCCTCATGATAATAACAAGCAAAGTGGCATGAATGGGTTGCCGCTGTCATTTTTCCTCTTATCAGGAGTCATATCTGAAGCTGCGTACATTTAAGAGCTTTGGCTCTATTACAACTTTTTGTCCACTCAACGAGAATTTTCGAATGACGAATGATACCCATATTGTGGATTTTTGACAACTTTTAGTTTTGACACATTTTGACTGGTTTAGGCCATATTTTGCAACCTTTGAGGCTCCCTAACTCGTTTTTCCTACATTTTGGTGCGTTAGCCCTATAACAATTGGGTATCTACTCAACGAGAGCATTCGAATGACACGGGTATCGACCGGATCCGACAATTTTCAGTTTTGACCCATTTTGGCCGGTTTTGGCAATTTTTGACAACTTTGAGGCCCCGTAACTCATTTTCTGTACATTTTGGTCCTTTCGGCCTATTACAACATTTTATCTACTCAAGGAGAGCTTTCGAATGACACCGGTATCAATCGGATCCAACAATTTTCAATTTTGATCCATTTTGGCCGGTTTTGGCCATTTTTGACCCTTTGAGACCCCGTAACTTATTTTCTGTACATGTTGGTGCTTTGGGCCTATTACAACTTTTTATCTACTCAAGGAGAGCTTTCGAATGATACCCATATGAGCCCAATTGGACAACTTTCAACTTTTACCATTTGCAGCATCACCGTATCGAGTACTTTCACCCTGAGTCGTAACGGGTCGACCAGGAGATATGCAAACCTCCAAGTCAAGCCCTTCAAAATGAGGTATCAACCACCTCTCTACCCCTTACCAATCTCGAGATCTGGGGGTGGACACATTCGGCAAGAAATAAATAATAATAAATAACAAGCTTATTTGCATGAATGGGTTGCCGCTGGCATGTTTCCTCTTATCAAGGGACAACTCAGTTTGCATGCAGTTAGGAGCTTTGCCTCTATTACAACTTTTTATCTACGCAACAAGAGCTTTCGAATGATACCCATGCTGGAAGGTACTTTTTGTTCCACAAACCTGTCCAAAACGCAATTTCTGTACACTTTCAGGCTTTGGCCCCTATTACAACTTTTATCTACGCAACGAGAGCTTTCGAATGATATCATATTGAACGATTTCCGTTACTTTCAGTTTTGACCCAGTTTGGCCGGTTTTGGCCATTTTTGACACCTTTGAGGCTCCGTAACTCATTTGCTGTAGATTTTGGTGCTTTGGCCCTATTACAACTTTTTATCTACGTAACGAGAGCTTTCGAATGATACCCATATTGTGGTTTTTCCAGAACTTTTGATGTTGACCCATTTTGGCCGGTTTTGGCAATTTTGTACCATTTGAGGCCCCGTAACTCATTTGCTGTAGATTTTGGTGCTTTGGCCCTATTACAACTTTTTATCTACGTAACAAGAGCTTTCGAATGATACCCATATTGTGGTTTTTCCAGAACTTTTGATGTTGACCCATTTTGGCCGGTTTTGGCAATTTTGTACCATTTGAGGCCCCGTAACTCATTTGCTGTAGATTTTGGTGCTTTGGCCCTATTACAACTTTTTATCTACGTAACAAGAGCTTTCGAATGATACCCATATTGTGGTTTTTCCAGAACTTTTGATTTTGTCCTATTTTGGCCGGTTTTGGCCATTTTTGACCCCTTTGAGGCTCCGTAACTCATTTGCTGTAGATTTTGGTGCTTTGACCCTATTACAACTTTTTATCTACGCATCGAGAGCGTTCGAATGACACCCATATGAACCCAATTGGACAACTTTCAATTTTTACCATTTGCAGCATCACCGTATCGAGTACTTTCACCCTGAGTCGTAACGGGTCGACCAGGAGATATGCAAACCTCCAAGTCAAGCCCTTCAAAATGAGGTATCAACCACCTCTCTGCCCCTTTCCAATCTGGAGATCTAGGGGTGGACACATTCGGCAATAAATAAATAAATAAATAATAATAATAATAAATAAGTCAAAAGGCATCAAGTGGTTCCCGCCCGACATTTTTCCGTTTATAGAATGAGTTTATAATATTCGGGGTCCCATAACTCATTTGTCCTATATTTTGACGCGTTAACCCTATTACGACTATTTATCTACGTCACGAGAGCTTTCGAATGATACCCATATTGTTGGGTTTCCGTTACTTTCAATTTTGACCCATTTTGACCGGTTTTGGCCATTTTTGATCTCCTTGAGGCTCCGTATCTCATTTTCCCCACATTTTGGAGCGTTGGCTCTATTACAACTTTTTATCCACACATCGAGAGCTTTCGAATGGTATCCATATGGGGGGGTTTCCGACAACTTTTAATTTTGGCCCATTTTGACCGTTTCTTGCCATTTTCGACCCCTTTGGAACCACGTAACTCATTTTTCCTACATTTTGACGCTTTGGCCCTATTACAACTTTTTATCCACGCAACGAGAGCTTTCGAATGACACCGGTATCAGCCATATCCGACAATTTTCAATTTTGGCCCATTTTGGCCGTTTCTGGCCATTTTTGACCCCTTTGGAGCCCCGTAACTCATTTTTCCTACATTTTGACGCTTTACCCCTATTACAACTTTTTATCCACGCAACGAGAGCTTTCGAATGATACCCATATTGGAGGGTTTCCGTTACTTTCAATTTTGACCATTTGCAGCATCACCGTATCGAGTAATTGCAAATTGTCTGACACTATGGTACCCAGGTGCCCGGAGGGTCTTCCCGCATCGGGTGCCACCCTACATGCAATATTTCAGGCCAACTAGTTGACTCTAGCTCGAGATAAAGGCGGAAAACCCCTTCAAACGGCCGTTTTGGCCGTTTTTGGCCATTTTTGACCCTTTTTCGCCTCATAACTCAAAATAGGTACATTTTCAGGCCTTGACCCAGTTACAACTTTTTCATGGCTCGACGAGAGCTTTCGAATGATACCAAAATTAGCTCATTTGGACAACTTTTTTATTTTACTCATTTTTACTCACGGGGGTGCTCCGGGAGCACCTCTGCTCCCCCGGGGCACCCCGCGCTTCCGGGAGCAGTTCTAGTCAAGACCTTCAAAATGAGGTATCAACCACCTCTCTACCCCTTCCCAATCTCGAGAAATAGGTGCGGACACAAAAATGTGAACAATAATAAGAAGAATAATAAGAATAAACATGTCCAGAACATAGGGTTCCAAACCCTTTGGAAAAGGGCGGGAACCCAATAACGGACATACCCAACTTAAAGGGTTGCCTTTTCGTGAAAAAGCGGCAACCCAATAACGGACATACCCAACTTAAAGGGTTGCCTTTTTGTGAAAAAGCGGCAACCCAACAATGTGCACAACAGCACTCAACCTAAAAATTAACAAAATTTGGATGGCCTTAATTTTTTGGGCGATGGCCTAAAAAATTTGGGTCGTTGAGGCCATTTGGCCTAAAGTTTGGCGACAAAAAACCCTGCTGCCTAGTGGCACACTCTACGTACTCTTAATACAGGTAAATTATTTGACCCTTAGATTGTGGGGAGGCGGACTTCAACATGATAACGAAAAGCACAGGGGGATGGGGAAAGGACGTCAAATACTCAAATGACCTCCAGAGCTTCAATTCTCTCCAGTCTGTCAAACCTTTAAAATAGTCCAAGAAACTCAGCACCAAATGAAGAATTCTTAACCATGTTATTCTGTACCTGAGCCCGATAGTGAACCAAGAGTAGGCAAAGAATGGCTAAGGGGAAGATTACGTAACTCCCTTTGGATATCTCTGCCTCCAAATGTCGTTTCTGAAACAAGACTAAATCTTCAACAAAATAAAAGAAATGTTAACATAAAATTGAACTGCCATTTAAATTCACAAATTGTAACAAAACTAAATTTAAGGAACATTAAAAATTCACATATATAATTAAAAACTTTAAAAGAAATCACAGCGTACAGCCCAGCTACTATTATCCAATTTTTTCGAAATGTCAGCTAGCAGGAACCAACTAACCTTTGGCTGAAAGTCAAAGGATATTCGCTTGAAGGCAGTGTCGGCCCGGAAAGAGACCTCTAGCGGATCAAAGTGCTGATAGCTCGCCAGATTCAGAGACGCCTCCAGTCGGGCAAAGTAACTCTAAACAAAACAGCAGTAAATAAAGAAACATTCAACGACACAAAACATTAAGACAATCAGTCACAATTGATAGTCACCTTTTCGCCCTCTAATTGATGATTATGACAAGTTGTAAAGTAGAATGGGGTGGGGGTCACCAAGTTTGGTCTACTTTCGGAAAGTCCCCCAATTTCAGCAGGCCCCCTCCCAGTTTTGGCGAACGTTTGGAATGTATCAGCAAAGATTTTAAAGTCAAATTTTCTGATGATTTCTGATCACATGATGCCTTCTTTTACGTACCTTATTATCCAAGGGTATCGGAGTGAGAAAGAATACAGAGGACTGAGACAGAACCACGGATGAGAGCATGTTGTCCGGAGCATCGGAACGAAACAGAGAAATCTGAAAAAACAGGATCACAAGAAAAAACTGTAAAAATTCAAAGTTATGAAGCAAAACAGACAAAGAAATTTACAATCGATTCTGTTAAGTACGTATACTGTAGTCTAGTGTTTGAGGAGGCCGGCCGAGGTTTCACCGGCCGGCCGGCTACCGGCCTGGGCCAGTTTGCAGCACAGCTAATATCACTGCTAAGGTATTGATTTTCAGGTGTTTTATTAGAAAAATATAGTTGTAAAGTGTACAAAGAGAAAATTTTAGAACGATAGGTACCAATAAGAACATACACATAGGCCAATAAGAAACATAATATATTCTGTGCATAAAACATCATTGGGGTAGCGATTACCATGCATAAACAAGCTACCCAAAATACTGAGGGTACAATAGATAACAAATATGAATCAACCCCTACGATGTGATACAGACACAGTCATACAGGTTAGGTGCATTCACTCGCTGACCACTCTGCCAGACTGATACTAGTATTCGGCGGGCGTCGTCAGTGGCGTACCGACATACTAGTTGCAGCTTTAGGTTTTTTGAGCCCCCTGATTGAAAAGAAATTGAAAAGCGTTTCTGCCCTGTGGTCCCATTCACACGTGTTGTTTAGTGTTTACATGCAAACAAAAAACATAGACCCTGACCTCATTGCTGAGACAGGTATGAGTAAAGTAGAGAGTATTTCCAGGCAAGCCTGGTAAGTAGTACGCACAAGGCGTAATATATCTTGAAATAAGTCAAATAAATACCATACATTCTTAATTAATTAGTAAATAATGTGTTCTTACGTTATTTTCATCAGTAAGTTGGAATTTTTCTTTGATCCATGTTTGCTGTTTAAGTGTTTTGTCTAAGCTGCGTAAGAACATCTTCTTTGAATGTCCTCTATTCAGACAAGTTTCAAATAGATCTTTATAGTTTTTTCTGAGATGAATTAATTTGTCATTTATTTCACAGATTCGTGTTACTTGACAGATTATTGTATTTTTCATGATTTTACTGGATATATTAGAGTCTGCGGGAGGGAATTTGTAAGTACAAAAATCGAAATCTTCCCTTTTGTCATACATTTTAGTAGTGAAAGTTTCATTAGAGATACTTATGTTTAAGTCTAGTACATTAGCTTCTTTATTACTTGAATTAACTTTATTTAGTTCTAAATCTGGGGGATAAATTTTAGTTTGATTTCTTTCCAAGACGTTGTGGTCATTAATGGTTGTGATATCGTCAATGTATCTATATACGTAGATAAGAAACTCAGCCAGGTGTGAATTATCTTTGTCGGTTATAAATTTATGCTCAAAATAGTTTAAGGTTAGATTAGCTATAGTTGGGGCAGCATTTGTTCCCATTGGTATACCAATTTGTTGAAGAAACAATTTGTTGCCCATTTTAAAGTAAGTGTTTTCTATTAAAAACTGTAACATATTTATAATATCGGTTTTAGTGTATGTAGTATATTTAGGTGCACCGTTTCCCCAATACGCTTTGCCATATCGTATATGAATACGGTTAGTCACTTCGTTGTTTATTATATGGCTTAAAGCAGAAATGATAGTGTTATGCTGCAATGTAGTATACAAAGTAGTAAAGTCGTAAGTATTAATTGTTTTGGCCATTTTATTTTAAGCCATTTTAAACCAAACAAAAACCAGACTTGCACTTCATTTTAAGCTTAGTTGCTCTAAATATTGTAAGTTTCTGACAGTTGATTTGCATCCCGGCCGGTAGCCGGCCCGGCGGCTGACCGGCGAGCGAAAATCGTGGGCCGGCGGCCTGCTTAGGCCGGCCGGCCCCAAACACTAGTCGAGTCGCATTGCATAGGTCGTAGCTCAACAGGCAGAGCATTTGTGCAGAGAGCGAACGGTTGGTAGTTCAAATCCCGTTGGGAAAGTAGATTTTAGACTATAGAATCTGTGCATGATTTTGAAATTGAGTTCTACCTACGCAAATGAAACTTAAATCATATCACAAAATGTCCTACCTTAATCAGTGGCAAATAATCGGGTGATGAAACGTTGACTATGCCCATAATCTCTACCGTACTAATCTCGGGCAGTGTTACAATATCTCTACCGGTGACATCAGCATCAGTCACCTACAGTCCGTACAAAAAACAATATTGAATCAAACTACGTGAAACTGTACGTACAACATTACACTAATACAGTACACACAAAACAAAAGTAAATCCAAACTCAAAGCTTGTCAAAAATCACTCATCATAGGTTTTTCAGCAGCAAAAAGATTCAAAAATTATTCACATTAAAAATAATCCATTTACAAAAGTACAAGTTAAGGGTACCCTGTCCCCTACCTCAACCGTGTAGACTTCAGGAATGGTTCGGATTACGCCAGATTCTGACTTCAGCCTTAATCTATAGGGACATTTCGGCTGAAAAGCGAAATCAATCAATCAATCAAGAGTACATAACAATAAAACAGCTACCAGAAAAAACATCTTAGCCCAGATAGATTTGCGAGCTGGGAAGCTACAAACCAAACACACACTTTGGTGATTGGGCGTCCTACTTTTGCAATCGGGTGCACAGCAAGCTTAAAGGTGACTGAAATATCAATAGCCAACCCCCCACATCACCCTCAAGTCATATATACATAGTCTGCAAAATTTCCAACCGAAACTCCAAGTAATTTCACCCCTAATTTCCCTCCTTTCTATTCCCCTCGTTACCTTGAGTCCTCTAACTCGATAGGTCCCATCGGGCTGGGTTGTGGCTTCTTCTTCCATATTTTCACATTCGACCGAGAGGGCTTCCACAGTAACTCCGCCCACAGGCTGGCCGTTTAGGGTACGGGCCACCCCCAGGCAACTAAACACAAATCACCTCATTAATTTAATTAAATTAATTAAAAATAGTAATGTATGTAAATATTGATTAAAATTAACCAAAATCCCACTAAAATTTGAACTGTCTAAACGAATGTCGTGTCGCGTTTAATTTAACATAAATACGAACGTACACACATAATATAGCAAGAAGAATCATATGTATATTTATATTTGGCAACTATTTCCTTTCAATTATATAAGTGAAATAAAAGCTGACCAACAAACAAATAATAATCACGTATACTTAATTAAGTATTGACTTTACCTAAAGGCAACCCTTTTGCCAACCAAATTAACTTCCACCGTTAGACCTTCTCCAACTTTGACCAACTGGGAAGGTGGGTCAAAACTAAACTCTTTTAGGACAGGTTTCACAAAATAGTCACCAGGACTCTAAAAACAAGATAAAAACAAGAACAAAAAGTGCTCCTTCGTCGCATGTAAAATACATATGAGTCATCGTAGGCAGGTTGTACATAAACAAAAACTAGCCTGTGAAATACACATGAGTTCCGTAGGGAGGTTGTAAATTAAGGAAAACAAGTTGCAACCGCTTAACATATGAGCCTGTCCTACACAACGAGGCTCATATTGGCGTATGTCATAATACGAATAATTTGCAGATTTACTTTTATATAAATACATACTGCATAAAGCTTTTCATTACAAATTATCCTTCATATATATAATGTTGATCAGTCATTATAGTGTGCATATGCTCAATACGGTACGCCATGAGGCGCTCTGACTCACAGCCAAGTGGGAACGCATTCTGCGTATGTATAATGTGAAAGTGTTTCGAGAATGCATTAGAGGTGTGCCATAGTGTTTCAGAAAACAGGTTGCATGCACAGTTCAGCTTGAGCAGTCGTAGTTCACTTCAGTCCTGGGCCATGACGTCTATTCATTTTTCCGTAATGTGGATGAAGCTGAGGTTCTTTAATGAGGCTTTAATGTGGAATGCACTGTGACGCCAATATGAGCCTCGTTGTAGGACAGGCTCATATGTTAAGCGGTTGCAACTTGTTTTCCTTAATTTACAACCTCCCTACGGAACTCATATGTATTTCACAGGCTAGTTTTTGTTTATGTACAACCTGCCTACGAAGACTCATATGTATTTTACATGCGACGAAGGAGCACTTTTTGTTCTTGTTTTCTATTATTTTATATATGTATGCTCATGAAGGTATATATGTATAGATATCTTTCAACGGTAGCAAGCAAACCAACCACAGCACTCCACAACCACTTTGAGCATGCAGTTCTATGACAAATGTTGCTCAGCTCGCTCAGGGCTTTCATTTGGTACCAAATTTAACCAGTTTTGAAAAATTTCATTTTTGACCGAAAATCGCCAAGTCCCCCCCACCCCAGCACAGCACTCTACAGCCACTTTGAGCATGCAGTTCTATGACAAAAGTTGCTCAGCTCGCTCAGGGCTTTCATTTGGTACCAAATTTGACCACTTTTGAAAAATTTCATTTTTGACCGAAAATTGCCTAAGCCCCCACCCCACCCCACCATAGCACTCTACAGCCACTTTGAGCATGCAGTTCTATGACAAAAGTTGCTCAGCTCGCTTAGGGCTTTCATTTGGTACCAGATTTGACCACTTTTGAAAAATTTCATTTTTGACCGAAAATCGCCTAAGTCCCCACCCCACCCCAGCACAGCACTCTACAGCCACTTTGAGCATGCAGTTCTATGACAAAAGTTGCTCAGCTCGCTCAGGGCTTTCATTTGGTACCAAATTTGACCACTTTTGAAAAATTTCATTTTTGACCGAAAATCGCCTAAGTCCCCACCCCACCCCACCACAGCACTCTACAGCCAGTTTGAGCATGCGGTTCTATGACAAAAGTTGCTCAGCTCGCTTAGGGCTTTCATTTGGTACCAAATTTGACCACTTTTGAAAAATTTCATTTTTGACCGAAAATCGCCTAAGTCCCCACCCCACCCCACCACAGCACTCTACAGCCACTTTGAGCATGCAGTTCTATGACAAATGTTGCTCAGCTCGCTTAGCGCTTCCATTTGATACCAAATTTGACCACTTTTGAAAAATTTCATTTTTGACCCCATGACCTCCCACCGACCTGACCCTCCAGATGGCAAAGTGGAACCAGCACAGCTAGATGGGTGGGGTAGACGGCAAAACGGACACCGGGAATGAGCTGGGCGCACCAGAAAACCCCTATAGACAAAGTTTGGAGAGGCAAAGTAAAGCCTACTATGGACCTCCGGGAAGCGGTTACCGACATGACCCCTCAGACGGTCAAGTGGAACCAGCCCAGCAACTTGGGTTACTCGGGCAGCAAAACTTGTAGCGGGAATCGATTCTCCGTCCCAAAAAACCTTTGTATGCAAAATTTGAGCCACCCATGTAGCAAAATAAGCGAAAAAATTAAGTTCAAAGTTCGACCCAAAATTCACCAACTTTGGCCGGCCAGTACCGAAAAATTACGCACGAAGACGGAAAATCATATAGCATTTGAACGACCCCGATATGTGTACTGTTTAACCATATAGTCAGTATTGCCCCATATATAGCCCAATCTGACTTATTAAGGCGCCTTTGAAGCATACTTTTTGGCCATTTTAGCGTTTTGGCCGACTTTGGCCCCCAGCCAAAAATTTTTCCGGCCCTGGGAGGCATAAAAACTAGCTTATTTTCTTATTTTTGATTTGTACTACAAGAATATATATGGGTTTCATAGGCAAAAATTTTTCTATCTGTAGTTATTCAAGCTACAAAACCCCCTTATAAGACATCAAAAGCGAGAAACCGGAAAAAAATACATCACTCTCGTAAGCGATTTTTGGCATAACTTTTTAACGGAAAGTGGTACGGGGATGAAACTTCGCACACATACTAAACTCGACACGTACAATTTTTTGCGCACATAATCTGCGCAGGATCTGCGCAGGAATCTGCGCAGCTTCTGCGCAGCCTTGTTTTACACGGTCATTCGACCATTTTCACTCATATTATAGGGGTCGCTACCGCGACCCCTATGATAAAATTTTAGCATAAAAATAAGCCTAAATGAGGACCAAATTTAACAAATTTAAACAAAACTTGAGCACCTGCACGTAAATATGTAGCTTTGGTTTAGCCTTAGCCAACATTTATAAACCATTTTAAAACTATGCAGGTTAGAAAAAAGAGAAAATTTAAATGAAATACAATTTTAAGGTGGTGATTCCTTTTGGGCACATATTGTTGATTGGCAGCGTAAATCGAGATGAAATTTGACGAAACTTTCCGAAATACGTTCTTTTAGCGTTCTAACACCCTCCGAGCAATCCCGATTCGAAAATTTTAGATTTGCGGTCAGGGCGGTTTTTCCCAATTTCTGAAAGTTTGGGAGCAGCTATACAGTTATGCCTATTTTCATTCGAATAATCTCGTTGAGCTTCACATTTTTGCTTTTTAAAGCAACGTTCTAGCTTTTCTCTACCGTGAAATATAGCCGATTTTCTTGTTTTGGCGTCGAAAACTTGTCATTTTTTGCAGAAATCAAATAATCCATCATTTCTTGAAGTATGCAAGCCGTAGGATCAAACTAAGGGCGTCGATTTGAACGTCTCATAGGGGCAAATTATCCGACGCATGATCGTCTTCCAACAACCATCCCGTAGGCTGCTATCATAAAAAATGTAGTTTTTGCAAAAACACGACCAATTTTTTCCAAAGATTGTGGAGCATTCACCATGCAAGCTGGAGGGTTGCTCATTGCACTGAAGTGTTCTGCACAAACATACCCAGGGACGATTTTTTAGTTTCCCCGATTACTGCTTTCTAGCTAACGTAATCGCTTGACAAATTTGGAAAAAGTAGGCAAAACACAGGTTACGCACACATTTCAGCTTGTTTCTCCATAACGAAGAGTTATTTCAGTTAGTTAGTTATAGTTATAGTTAAATCGTACCCAGCTATTTGATGGAGGTATCGAATGATATAACCGATGTCTCGCGAAAAAATTTACTTGAGTCTGCAAAAAATCTGGAAAATTATTTATACTTCTTCTAAAATGTGTTAAAAATATTTTAGAAAAGCAACATTAGTTTCGTGCCCTGCATTAAAAAGAGAAAATGTCAAGCTACATTTTGATATAAAAATGGCTTCATAACTCCAAGTAACGAATGAGTAGTAATGGTGCAAACTTTATGTGACCAAAGGGAATCACCACCTTAAGAAAAAAACTGCTTTACAAAAAATCTCTGGAAAAATTTGGATCACTAACCAGTCCGACAAAATTGAGCACTCCATCGTCGCCGGTCATATTGTTGCTCCGAAAATTATTTCCGCCCGCCAGCGATACCAAAACACCGGACAGGCTTTCATTCTCTTTGTTTACAACCTGAAAAATAAAAAAAACAAGGTCAAAAATCATAACTGGCTGGAAAAAGCCGAACGAAAAATTTCATCCGGAATACAGGGTAATCCGTAAACCAAACACTGATCTCTTCAAAAAACAAAAGATAAAGATTAAAAACCGTATGCCATTGTAGGATTTATTCCTGGCTAGGAGGGACATCCTTTCTTACACCACCACAAAAGTTTAGAAGCGCAAAGAAGTTTGGAGGAGCAGATTTTACCAAGTTTATCCAGGAAATTGTGCCAACTTTTTGAAAACTATTTAAGCTTTGATAGCAGAAATCAGCAAACTTAGCACTCAGAAAATGCTAGGCAAGCTTGTGTTAGAAATCTCTGGTACAGAAGAAACGATTTTGAAAATTTGGCCTTCAAAAGAAGGAATACTTTCAGGGTTAAATTAAATTAAATTCTTGGCCCCAAAAACTTGCAACTCTCTTTATTTTGTGCCCAACAATCAGATTAAACCCGACTGAGAGCTTAAACGCATAAAAAACTATGTATGTATATATATATATATATATATATATATATATATATATATATATATATGTATATATACGTATATATATAATATGAAACTAGAAAAAACCTTAATAATCAGCTCAGCCAGCTTGAAGGCCTGAAAATGACCAATTTTTCCCGGACTATCCTCTGATTTCTTGATGATATAGCCAATCTTTTCCGCTTCAACCCTGACGCCATCCAGAGATCTCAGCGGCCCCGCCCTAAAACACGCGAGAACACAACATCAGAGTAAAACTGCGCCTGAAAATGTGACAAAAAACCATATAAGTAACAATCAATCAGCAAAACAAGCTGAACGCCAAGTTTTCCTATCTTACCTAGATCGCTCAGGCTTGTGGGGGGGGAAGGGTTTTTAAGAGGATCACCCCTCGCCCATTAAAATAAGCCTCACCTAAAAGTTTCCAAGTTTGGGCATATTTCCTGAAAAATTCTTCTGCATCGAATAAACCGCTCAAAAAAATAACTAAACGACATGTATACGTATACGTGTTAATCATCTGCTTAGTTTAATGCTAACTTTATTCTTTAAACATACTGATATTTTCCAGCACTATCCGTGGTACGTTCAAACAGCAGGCTGTTCGTGGTATGATCCAAGATTCTGACAGCAACGCCCTCTAGCGGAGGAGAAATCTGACCATCCAGAAACTGGCCTCGCTCACCCACAAAGCTGACCACATTGTCCAAACAGTCACCTGTCCAATAAAATAACGTACAACGGTTCCAATCACAAAAGAGAGAGTTAAAGTTGTTTAACTCCATCTTTAACTAGCAAGACTATGGTACGAAAGCACAAAACTAAGCATCTCGGATGCTTAAGAATTATCGCAAACCACCCACCCTTGCTCTAACAGTATAGGAAAAGGAATATGTAATACAAGACAAGAGCATAAACGACAGAAAGAAGGATGCCACCACAGCACCTCCGACCCGAAAAATTGGGGCCTGAGGTGGGGCTCGAACCCAGAACCTTTGGCTATCTAGGCCAACGCTCTACCGATTGAGCCACCCCAGGCACAATCGAACCAAGCTTAAGTTTGCATTCGTTCCCAAACTGTAGCGACACGTTTTTGAATAGGCATCACAAGCCCACACGGCCCACCCTTGCTCTAAGCAGCATAGGAAAAGAAATACAGCCCAGCAAACTAAAAACAGTAAAACCAACATTACTGTCACAGAGGTGTACCCGAGGGGGGGGGAAGGTTTCCAGACGATTTTGGCTGCCAAAAAGAAATTATTTTTAGTGCAAAATTTCCCACGTTCGGAAACATTTAGGTTCTTAAGGTCTATTTTCGGTTGGTCCCCCCTGCCCTTTTTAAAACCCAGGGTAAGCCCTGAGTACAGTATATGCTGGTTTTACCTTGAACCTGCAGCGATTTCTGTTCCGGTTGAAACAGATACACATCGGATAGGGGCTGGAGTAGAATTCGGGTATCCGGTTCGATGAAAACCGAAAACGGATAGTCGTACAGATCGGATTTTTTAGATTTTTTCGGGATTTTCGGCGCTTCTGAGACACTGTCGCCACCATCGGTTTGAGTATCACTTTTCTGCTGCTGCTGTTTTTCTTCGTCTTCCGCAGAAGCTGTCGTCGATTTCAGCGGGCCCACGCGTGTCATCTCTCCGTCGGTTTCGCCAGTATTCAAATTTCTACAAATTAAAATTCAGATATTGACCAAATTATGCAGTCCCCCCCTTAAAATCACAAAACGCAGACAACTAAGGACAAACGTTATCATGTTTAATTATCAACTCTAACACACTACTACTGCCCAACTACGGACAGGGTATTCTGAGGGGAGGCGACCTTCCCCCCGAAAATGCCTCCGCGCAGACATCACCCCCTCCCGGGATTATTTCTCCCCCAAAGTATTTTTGGGTGCACAAATGTTTGGCAAAATAGGCAAATTTTCAAAAACATTCCGGCTTCGCCTTAGATTTTTTCGTAAAAACGGCCTAAAATTTCCAGTATAAATCCAAGCTTTACTGAGAAAGAACGTTTTGAGTTTCAACCTGCACGTAATAGTACACCAAAATACCAATTTAGGCTTTTGTTGCAAGAAAACCCCCCTTGGGAAAAATCCCTAAAAAAATCCCCATACGGACATACAACAGAAGCGGGAGCCAAATTTAGATGAATATACACATCCACGCAAATTCTACAATAAACCAAAATATACACCAGGTCATACCTAACGCTAACATAGAGATCCGGAACTTTGGGACTGGGTAGACGCACTAGGCCTGAGACGCGATGACGCGCAGCGGCTATCGTAATCTGACTCTGCGTCTGCGCTGAGGGAATGTCCAGGCGAAAGTTGGACTGCTGAAACTGATGACAGCTCGACTCGGATCCAATCTCAAACGCATACTGACCTAAAACAGAATGCCAGCAAAAAATGAAAGAGAAAATGAAAAAACAAAAATGAAAAAGAAAACAGAAAATAAAGCAAAAACATGAAAAAGAAAACAGAAAATAAAGCAAAAACATGAAAAAGAAAACAGAAAATAAAGCAAAAACATGAAAAAGAAAACAGAAAATAAAGCAAAAACATGAAAAAGAAGAGAGAAACGTCAAAAATTTTAGGACTAAAAGGGACCCCTCTTTATTAAGTCCCTCCCCCATTTCAAAGCATGTTGATAATTTATTTTGGCGAGATCCAAAAACTTGTCCAAAATCTATAACCAAACACACAATATGTTATTAATGTTAGTAAAGGCCACCATGTTTTTTTGTAGAAAATTTTTTACTTGATTTTAATATTTAAACTGCCAGCTTGTCTGTATGATTCAACGCAAGAAAAAATCTGTACGTACAAGATAAAATCCTAAAACAAAAAAGTGACAAAGACGTCTTTACGTACCCGCAAATGGTAAACAGTATTCATTGGCGCCTTTTTTGACCGAAAACTTTGACCTTGGCAAACTACGATCCTTGGAAGATGTAAGAATACAGTTCTGAAAAAAACAGTTAAAACACACAGTGGAACCACAAAAAGACTACAAGAAAAATCTTTAGCAAAATTCAAACCTTAAAAAATTATTCGACACATTTGAAAAACAGCTCGGTCATAAAGAATAGCCAAATCGCTCCTCATAAAAATGCCAGCCCCCCCTACCTCCATTCCCAGAAGGACTCTAAAATGTCATGGCGTCACGCTATTTGAATTTTTTTAAAATTTTAAAGCTAAATTTTATACTTTTATTTTAATAATAACAGTTCCGTGCACAGACGAGCAGCCACCATAAACAGCAGCGAAAAAACTTACAACCACAGGTTGGTTACCAGACACAGCAATAGCTAAAATCGTGGGGGGGAAAACCCGAAAATATGGTTCCAAAAAATGGAAAGTTGAAACAAAAAAGAACAGCAGCACCAGGCTTACCAGTACAGCATCATGTGTGCTGAGCACTTTCAGTCTAAATCCGTCCTGCTTCCACAGCAGGTGATCCAGATTTTGATCCACCATCACAACTTCCTGGTCCTCTGACCCACTCCAGCACTTTCCCTCGCCCTCAATCCAAACTGGAAAAGAAAAAAGAAAACAGAAAACGTGAAAAATGAAAAGAAAAAACTATATTTTTACACTGAAAACTAATTTCTTTGCAAAAGCTTAGGGAATAAAAGAAATCTGTTGCTCTAGAAAGCCGTTTTAAAGATAGATAACTTCATTTTAGCTCAGAAACTACTGATACAAATGAATTATACAAATTTTGTAATTTAAATTAACACAAAAAAGGCCAAGTTAATGTTGACAATTTAAATAAATTTTCAATTGCATTAAATAAGGCACTCTATTTCATTGCAAATCACAGTTTAAAGTTTTCGCTTGCAAATTATCAAAATCCCATTGTCAACTAAGTTTCGAGAAAATGAGTAACTTTACAACAATAATTAGAACCAGAATTTTTGGGAGAGCCCACCCTCCCCCGAAAAATATTGCTTACCTGTATAGGTTCCAGGCAGTACGTTTAGGAACTGAAATTCCTGTGGGGAGGCTTTGGACGTCGGCAAAGAAATTTTTTCCAACACTGTACCAGATTCCTTTTGCTTCAAGCCCACTAGCACATTATCACATGAGCCTAAAAATAGGTAAAACAAAAAACTAATGTTAATAATATAATCATATAATACGCATACACTCTGTTATCAGAACAAAAACTATGCTCTGCAAACTAAGGTTCTCTTCCCACAAATTAACAGACACACAGAAGTGTATAATATATTTACTGTTGACGCAGACTACAAAACAAGTACAAACTTTTTTCGTCTGCTTTTGCACTGCTACAACCCGAAATAATCGCAGGTACGCATTAATACGTGTAACCAGCCATACGTAAGATGTCTATATTATCCTCCGTAGGTAGCTAGCTATTCTGTGAATTCCCGCCTTTCTCCTTAAGGCAGAGCGCGCATGCGCTGTTTTAGATGGCTTGTCGGGCTTTGTGTGTCCTACGCATATGTGGGAACCTCATAACTTAAGAAACGTTAGCCGTGTAGTGCTTATGCATATGTGAGAGATGTGTTTCGTATTGCCGTGTGCTGGAATCCCTTTCGCAAGGAATCCCCCTTGTCTCTCGGCCTGATCCCCTCCTTCTTGACATTCATCCGAGCACCCCCTGTTCTGTCTCGAGGCCCCCCTCTTGGTTGATATATGTCTTGCGCAATATTGCGCAAGGGTTAGGCCTTCTCGAAATGTCATGTCTTTTAGTCGACAGAAATAGATCTGTTATGCCAGTCAGCGTCTGCGTCACTCGGGCAGTATTTAAGGACGCTCATTTTTGATCTTACTCGGACTTTGTCTCAGTCTCGTCTTGGCCTCAACCGGAAGCCATGGTTTTGGCTTAACCTGTCTATCTTTCATGTTATGTATATCAGTATTCAGCATCAAGTATTTGGATTGGTTTTACGTGCTGTCAGTGTTATTAAAGCTCAAGTGGATTTCGGAGTTTCTTTGCCTATATAATATGCCATACTTAACGATGCCATACTTAACGCTGTAGGCGTATCTATATATCTGATTTTGGTATCCAACCATTGGATTGGACTGATACACTTTTCTGCTGCTCATTTAAGCTACGTAATCTAGTTGGCTGGACTGGTCTAGCTATAAAAGGTATTAGTGATCACCGTAAAGTAAAGCTTACGTAATACTGCTCTATCCTATTACCGGTAATTACCACGAATCAGTGCGAGACTCTCAAGTACGTATTAGACTGACACCTTAGAATCTAATAGCTCTCCCCGGTAGGCAAAAGTCTACCAGTTGGCAGGTTACCCCAAAGCCAAACCTGTCACATTGGTGCCGAAACCCACTTACCGAGACCTTACCATAGTTGAATTCGTTCTGTGTGTGTGAGCATCTATGCTTGAGTCAAACATCCTACCCGACCCTTTATGGGGTCAGACCCTGATCGATCCTAAGTTAATCCCCGTCTTCAAAGGAGAAATTTTAGATGACTTCGGAGACTTTATAGACTACTTCGAACGGGTTGCTTTAGTGAACCACTGGACGGACGCTATGAAGGCCACACTGCTGCCAGGTTACCTGCAGGGGTATGCAGGCGAGCTTTGGTCCGCCCTCCCGTCACCCGTACAGACATCTTGGACTAGTGTAGTCTCAGCACTTAAACGTTTCTTGTCCAAAACCTCAAGTGCGTGTAGTTTAGAACTCCACCGTCGCGTTCAAAATTCAACCGAGAGTGTAGATGAATACGCTGGAGCTATTCGTAAGCTAGCTATGAACGCGTACAGTGATTTTATTAAAGGGGCAGCTCTAGATAAGCTGATATGTGAGCTTTTTCTGAATGGTCTAAAGCCTTCCATTCGTAAATTTATTGTTGCCTATCGTCCAACTACTTTTCGAGAAGCCTTCAGTAGAGCTAAGGAGCAGGAAGTTTTTGAAGAATTAGAAAAGCAAGTTACTGCTCCTGAATCTAATAGCTTTTGGAGAGCGAGGGACAGCCTCGACGTTGAGAACTTGACCCCTGTCCACGAACTACAACCCCAAATAGGAAACTTGTCCTTGCTATCGGTTGATCGAAATGAGAGCGCTTCGTCGACTCATACTGCTGCGGTCATTGACGCAGTGCCGACACCTGACGGAGGAAAAATACTGCTCGGCTGGCTGGCGGGCATACCTGCTGAAATGTTAATAGCTGTGGAAAACAGTTTTACCTTAGTAGACAGATACTTTGCCCCGGATGAAGTTGAGCCTTTAGCTAATGCCCGTAGCCTAGCTTTAGGTGGCCATACGGTTCTTGTTGAGGGACTGTGCAGATTGAGAGTGAAGCTCAACTCTACTGAGGCATGCGTGGCAGCCTACGTTGTACCAAAGCTTCCATTCGATGCTATTTTAGGTACGAACGCTCTTGAGGCCTTCGGTATGCAAGGAACTAGTGGGCTAGAAAAGTCTAGTTCTGATTGGAGTTATCACATATCGTATTCTCCCTCAAACTTGTGCGAAATGGAGCCGAACAGTTCTACTCCTTACATGAGTTTACCTGACGCGGTAGAGGCAGCTTCAATGCTTCCTCAGCGTATTGTCGTACCGAAAGCGGTAACAGCGCATGAGTCCCTGTCTTTAGGAACTGCTATTGAGAAATCTGACCAAAGCAGTTTTGGTTTAGACATTCCAACTGAAACGGTAAAACCACTCTGCGCTTACGTAAATCCTGTGTGTTACTCCGAGTCTCCAATAGGCATTCACCATCAGCATGCTAGCAATTCGAATGAAGGTGCAGTTGCTATTGTGAAAATACCGGCAATAGCGTTTTGCAAGGCAAAGATAAGTATTGCCCCACCTGGTACAACAGTACCGTATAGAGCTCATTCAGACTGTGTATCCACGCGCTTTCCTCCAACTGAGCGTAAAGCAGTTGTGAAACCGTTCCTCGATACTGAGGTTTGTTATAGTGACCGTTCTTTAAGTAAATGCGAGCGTAGACCGGTCCTTCGCAGAATTTTGATGGATTCGCTCAAGTCGGGTAAATCAGAGAACAGACTGAATGTAACTGCAGAACTAATGTCAACTGCGTTTGAGTCACCGCGCATAGAGTTGTTGGGTCCCCAGCAGCCCGTTAAGAGTGCTATACCTTTTGTAAAGCTTCGACAAAGTCCAAGAATTCTAAATGTAAGAACCAGATTGCTTGTCTGCTTATTTGTATGGTTACTGATTCAGATTAGTGGCGTACCTACCCTTCTCGTGGAAACGCCTCTAGGCACTTTTTCATTCCCTCTAGAACGAAGTCTCACGTGCAGCTTGTCTGAGCTAGGTTTTAATGCGCCTAAGTTTGGTGTAACCTTTCGAAAAGGTCCCGCTTCAAGTGTACCGTATGACAGCGAACGCGGGCTGGACGGTATGCTGGCTTATTGCGATAGGTACCTGGAATGTGTGCAGGGTAGTAGTAAGCGTCAAAGAATCGACAGCTTGCGATTCGCTAAACTGCGTGCTAAAAGCTTTCTTAGCAATCAGCAGTCCTGTAACTGCTGGTGGTTATACGAACTTAATGCGAGATTGGTTACGCTAGCCATGCTTCTAAGCGTACCTCCTGTAGTACCTTTTAACCCCCGCCACACCTTCGACTTTTGCAGCCACACGCTAGCCTTTCGACTTTTGCAGTAGTCATTTCTGTTGCCCCTTATTAGCTCTGAAAATTGCTTCCTGTCTTTGTCAGCTTTATACCTGTCCTTAGTTTTCAGTGTTCGCGAAGAGCTCAGTTCTGTTCAAATTTCTCAGTTGGCAATCGTGATGCCGCCCTAGCAGTCATAGATCCGTCGATTAGCAGTCAAAGATAGTCACGCCTTTGTTCCGTTGACATTTTAGTAATTTAGTGGCAGAACCCCTCGCCGTTTCCGAACTATTTCGCTGGTGTTGACATACCGTTCGTGCGCAGAGAACGTATGGAGGTTCTCTGGCAGTTCGTGCCCTGCTGCAGTCTTTACATTATGCCCTTCTCATCTGGAACCGAAGCGACTTGGGTTTCTGCCTGGTTCATTTATGTTGGCCTGAATCTGTTTATCTGTTGCGCTAATGTAACGACATGCTGCGGACGTCGTGTTCTGATGCTGACAGTTTAATGGATCGATTACCTACCATGAAATCGTAAAGGACCTTGACTGCTTCCGGCTGCTAAAGAATTTTCGTCATTGAAGAAAGCTGAACTGAACTAACCATGTATAATATTGAACTTTAGTTTGCTTTGCTAATCTGTCTTGAATTCTTGGTGTCGTTTTGTTTTATTGTTGTTGTATTTCTTTCAACTAAGCAACAGTGAGACTGGTTCATGTCATAGCAATCTCATGTCTTAGCACGTAACCGAGTTTGCCAAGTACCGTAATTTTCGTCTCGTCGGAGCTCGAATCTAGAGAGGGAGGAATGTAACCAGCCATACGTAAGATGTCTATATTATCCTCCGTAGGTAGCTAGCTATTCTGTGAATTCCCGCCTTTCTCCTTAAGGCAGAGCGCGCATGCGCTGTTTTAGATGGCTTGTCGGGCTTTGTGTGTCCTACGCATATGTGGGAACCTCATAACTTAAGAAACGTTAGCCGTGTAGTGCTTATGCATATGTGAGAGATGTGTTTCGTATTGCCGTGTGCTGGAATCCCTTTCGCAAGGAATCCCCCTTGTCTCTCGGCCTGATCCCCTCCTTCTTGACATTCATCCGAGCACCCCCTGTTCTGTCTCGAGGCCCCCCTCTTGGTTGATATATGTCTTGCGCAATATTGCGCAAGGGTTAGGCCTTCTCGAAATGTCATGTCTTTTAGTCGACAGAAATAGATCTGTTATGCCAGTCAGCGTCTGCGTCACTCGGGCAGTATTTAAGGACGCTCATTTTTGATCTTACTCGGACTTTGTCTCAGTCTCGTCTTGGCCTCAACCGGAAGCCATGGTTTTGGCTTAACCTGTCTATCTTTCATGTTATGTATATCAGTATTCAGCATCAAGTATTTGGATTGGTTTTACGTGCTGTCAGTGTTATTAAAGCTCAAGTGGATTTCGGAGTTTCTTTGCCTATATAATATGCCATACTTAACGATGCCATACTTAACGCTGTAGGCGTATCTATATATCTGATTTTGGTATCCAACCATTGGATTGGACTGATACACTTTTCTGCTGCTCATTTAAGCTACGTAATCTAGTTGGCTGGACTGGTCTAGCTATAAAAGGTATTAGTGATCACCGTAAAGTAAAGCTTACGTAATACTGCTCTATCCTATTACCGGTAATTACCACGAATCAGTGCGAGACTCTCAAGTACGTATTAGACTGACACCTTAGAATCTAATAGCTCTCCCCGGTAGGCAAAAGTCTACCAGTTGGCAGGTTACCCCAAAGCCAAACCTGTCACATACGTACCGGATATGCAATGAACCGTTCCGGATATAGACCCCTTAAATTGACCAAATTTCAGGGGTTGGACCAGGGCTTGACCCAAAGTAGCCTTCAAATGATGCGGCAGTATGGATAGGCCGGCTTTCTTTTCTGCCGGCAAAAGCTGGGGCTAAAAAATAAATCGCACCCACAGAAAAATACACTAAGATCGTTCAAAAAATTTATCAAATTCAAATGAATCTATACAAAATTAGTATTTATAGCAGAAATTTTTTGGAGGGCTCTCCCAGGTGAATGCTCAGAATTAGGTAAAAATCGTATGGGGGGCCGTCGAGGCTTCAAAAATTAACATGGTCTATAAACCCTATGTTAAAATGATCCCAAGTTTTCAGTACATCTAACTGATGTCGAAACAAGCCAATTTTATCACAGCTCTAGAAAGGTTATATAATCAACTCCATTTCCCCTATTTAGGCATCTCCCCATATTTGTCGGTTAGGAAAAGAAAAAGAAAAAATTTCAAAGTCGAAAAAAGAAGCCAAATGACTACTTTGCAAATTTCAATAATAATTTTAAATGGTGGGTGGGGGTCAGGCCGGTCAGAAGAAAACTAAATTAGAAGAATCCCCCCTTCCCAAAAACAGAATGTGCGTTCATAGCACTCTGCAAAAGCTCATACTTAGGTACGGTAAAAAACATTCACTTTACTAGAAACTATCAAAAAAACAACTATATACAGGAGACCCACCTCAACAATATAGGTTCCGGCCGGCAGTATGACACAGCTGACCCCGTCAGTGTCAGTGGTGGCCGACACCACATCCTGACGTTTCGCCTCATTTGTGATTAGCAACTTTCGCTGAGCCAGTTTCGGTAGGTCGGCTGAAAAAACAAGAAAACAAAACCGCGTCATTCAAAAAACACTGCAAATTCAGAAAAAAAAATCAAAAAATTTAAAACAAAACTGAAAAATTTTTGGGAATTATTTGGGAAGATTATTTGCAGTAAAAGCCTTTGTTTTTGGTTGCTCTTAAAATGTCTCACTGATTTAGTTAGTTACATTTTAGAAAATTAATGAAAAACGCCTGTCCTGTAGTCACAAAGGCGAAAGCCTTAGTCCGAAGTAGGAGAGAGCCAACTAGTGGTTTAGTTAATTTCTCAGTCTCGCTACAACGCATGCTATACAAGTGGAGGATCATGTCAAGTCTAGTATGCATTAAAAATTCTTTACAAGATTTAATTCTAAACCAGGGGGGGAGGGGTCATTAACAGCGAGTGCTTAGGAATTACAAAAAAAAACAGAAAAATAATGATTACATAAGCCGAATCTGACAAGACGCAGGCGGACGAAAAAAGTAGCAGAAAGCATAATAAAAAAGATCAGCCGGCCAAAAAGCACTTTTAGCGATGATAGCGCTCCAGGAACAACTTGTTTCATGTTCCATACTATTTAATCAACATTCATTTTTATGAAACCTGCTCAGATTATGTTGCAACGTTTGGTTAAGTCAAATAGCAGAAACACTGAAAAACGTCCGTCTCAAAAATACTAATCCACCTCCACTCGGTGTCTACTCTAAATCTTGAGAAAGCTCAGGCTTTCTCAAAATTTAACAAAAACAAAATTGCTAACAATCCCAGTTGTTCTTCTAATAATATTGAACTTGTGTAAAAAATAACGTATTTGATTGCAAAGTACCCATACACTTTTCTGCGAAATCGAAAAAAAATCGGCCAAAATCCCGGATTTAACTGCAGTTCATGCAAACTGCTTACTGCCGATATTATCGGGGGGAGGGGACCCCCACAAAATCAGAAAATAAATATTTTTTCCGCATACCAGGATAATGATCAATCACAATGTGCGTGCAAAGCTCAAATCCGCTAGGCGTCAGATCGGGCAGGTGAATCTGGCTGGGAGGCTGAAAGTCCAGGTGGAGTGGGGGATCAAAGGAGAGGCCGCCAGCCGAGGCTTCCAGCTGGTATCGACCCGGTGACAGGTGTTCCAGCCAGTACCGGCCCTCGGCATCTGTTTCCGTCTGAATCAATGGTTCCACGGTTGGGGGTTTCCCATTGGCACTGACTAGACGCAGTTTCACATCACTAATACCCTTAGCCTGAAAACAAATAATACAAATAAAAGAAAGCCAGGTGTACAAAACAACTTTGCTTGGCCTATGTTAATAGCAGAGGAAATGTTGTTATTATTTTGATACCAAGAGTGCATAATAGATAATAGCGTGACAGCTGGCAGGCTCTCTGTTATCAGCTGCAGGTACATGCTCTGCACGCTAACGGCTGACCCCCCCCCACAAACGTGTACCTAGTGACCCCCACACAAATGTGTACCCATAAAGAAATAATGAAAAACGCCTGCCTGCCGTCACTAAGGCCGTAGCCTTAGTCCGAACAGGAGAGAGCCAATGGGCGCGGTGAGCGCTCTTACCCAGGGAGAACTATTCCCTGGAGCTGCTCCAGGGAATAGTTCTCCCTGGGTAAGAGCGCTCACCGCGCCCATTGGCTCTCTCCTGTTCGGACTAAGGCTACGGCCTTAGTGACTGCAGGCAGGCGTTTTTCATTATTTCTTTATGATTAATGCCTTGCATCCTTCGTGGATCCGCCTGCAGGCCAGCGTTTACTTCATTTTCTAGACACAAATGTGTACCCAGTACACGTATCTTTACGTGTTAAAGCTCGAAAACACAACGCCTGCGTGCGTCCAATTTGTGTCTACTTCGAGCTTTATAACGCAAAGATAGCGTGCGAATTTCTTTGTGGGGGGTCAGCCGTTCGCGTGCAGAGCATGTACCTTGAGCTGATAACAGCGAGCCTAACAGCTGTCACACTCTTATCTATTATGTACTCTTCTGATACTTAACCTCCATACACATAATTAAATTACAGGCAACTAGCAGAGAAAGAGAAGATTTGGTACAAGCTAAGCTGTATGATACCTTTGAAGGCCAAAGGACGCGACCAGGCACGGAGAAACCGATAACCTCAAATGGTTCCTAAAATTGCAAACCACCAACAAAAGTACATAATATCCAAATTCGTCTGTATAATTAATTATTTATTTGTAGCAATAGAACTGGGTCCAACAGCCTAATTCGAGCAAAATTCACATCACTTCTGTCTGGTTTTCTGAAAGCGGTTTATTCATTTCTGGCTTTCCAGACAAACAAAAGAATAGAAACTAAAGAAAACCGCGTGAGAGAACGACTAATTAAACTAAACAGCGTTTTCTTTGCTGCTGAAATTGGTATAAAATAAAGCAAGGCAATAAATACTTTTACTATCATTACTACGAATAAAAATAAAATAAATATTTACTTTGAGGGTGAGAGGACTTTGGTCTACAGCAATTTTCTGATGCGCCGGAGCAAAATCGAATCTAACAGAACCAGACTTGAGGACAGGCACCTAAACAAGAAATTTATTAAACTAAATAAAAGATTGCAAATTAAAAAAGCGAAAATCAGAAATGAAAATTAAAAATTCTAAAGTCTAAAAATTCCATTGTCAAAAAACTTTACACGAACTTTTCAAGAACCTTTTTCGTTTCTTGAAATCATGCCATCTCGTCATTTTACTTTTTAATCTTTTATATTCCAAAAATCAATATCTTTGCCATTTCAGCTCAAAATGTCTAATATTAACCATTTTAACGAGTCTTGACAGTCTTAACATCAAAATCAGCAAACGCTTTTCCAAAAAGCATCCAATCAGGTAAGCCCTCATTGACAGAGACCCTCAATGACCCCCCCCCTCGCCTCTTCCCAAAGATAGAGAGAGATTCGTAGATAGGTGTTTTCTAGGAGTTTCTGTATCCCGTATTAACGTCATGTATGGACGCTTCAAGCAAGTCTTAACGATTATGTATTAAACTCTACATTAAGTCAATGTTTAACTCAGTACGATGGATAAACCTTGCCTAAAAATAAGATAGTAACAAATACGATAGTCAACGATAGTAACAAACGTACAAGTGTATAGGCTCCCTGTGGAACGCAGGGGAAATTGAAAATTCCTTTCAAATCGGATTGGACGGAGCACACGGGCGACAGGGATTTCAGTAGATCCGAATAGAGAGATTCCAGGGTTTCTATCGTAGTCTTTTTCACGGGTTCACAGTTGCTCATCTAGAAAAATGAATGGATGGTCCAAAAAAATCGAAAACAAAAAACTTAAACTGACAGAATGAAAAAGAAAATGGAAAACGACTTCTGAAAATTAAATGAAAAATGGAACAAATTATCCTAGATCCCGTTTAGACGTACGTATGTACTTGGAATGCAGCGCATAAATAGCATGGAAGAATTCACATTAGAAAATCACAGGAAAGATGTAAAATGCCGTTAGTTTTCATCTGGGATAGAAAGATCTCGTCTCAATAGCAAGCTTAATACTGGGGGGAGACCGCTCCATTCCTCCGCTGCGTTTCTGAAATGTTTTTTCATGAAAAACCAACTACAAACATAAAAAACAATACACAACAAAATCCACAATATACACCAAAGTATTGACAATAAGTACCGTAGCCTTCTTGGAGTCACTAAATAGGACGAGGTCAACTCCCGGCATAACCTCTGAACCACTCTTCGTCACACCCTACAACCAAAAACAAAACCAACTTACATTATATATACAAGAACAAAAAGTGCTCCTTCGTCGCATGTAAAATACATATGAGTCTTCGTAGGCAGGTTGTACAGAAGCAAAAACTAGCCTGTAAAATACATATGAGTTCCGTAGGGAGGTTGTAAATTAAGGAAAACAAGTTGCAACCGCTTAACATATGAGCCTGTCCTACAACGAGGCTCATATTGGCGTATGTCATAATACGAATAATTTGCAGATTTACTTTTATAGAAATACATACTGCATAAAGCTTTTCATTACAAATTATCCTTCATATATATAAAGTTGATCAGTCATTATAGTGTGCATAAGCTCAATACGGTACGCCATGAGGCGCTCTGACTCACAGCCAAGTGGGAACGCATTCTGCGTGTGTATAATGTGAAAGTGTTTCGAGAATGCATTAGAGGTGTGCCATAGTGTTTCAGGAAACATCAGGTTGCATGTACAGTTCAGCTTGAGCAGTCGTAGTTCACTTCAGTCCTGGGCCATGACGTCTATTCATTTTTCCGTAATGTGGATGAAGCTGAGGTTCTTTAATGAAGCTTTAATGTGGAATGCACTGTGACGCCAATATGAGCCTCGTTGTAGGACAGGCTCATATGTTAAGCGGTTGCAACTTGTTTTCCTTAATTTACAACCTCCCTACGGAACTCATATGTATTTTACAGGCTAGTTTTTGCTTATGTACAACCTGCCTACGAAGACTCATATGTATTTTACATGCGACGAAGGAGCACTTTTTGTTCTTGTTTTCTATTATTTTATATATGTATGCTCATGAAGGTATGTATAGATATCTTTCAACGGTAGCAAGCAAGCCAACCACAGCACTCCACAACCACTTTGAGCATGTAGTTCTATGACAAGCTGTAGCTCGCTTAGGGCTTTCATTTGGTACCAAATTTGACCACTTTTGAAAAATTTCATTTTTGACCGAAAATCGCCTAAGTCCCCACCCCACCCCACCACAACACTCTACAGCCACTTTGAGCATGCAGTTCTATGACAAAAGTTGCTCAGCTCGCTAAGGGCTTTCATTTGGTACCAAATTTGACCACTTTTGAAAAATTTCATAACTGACCGAAAATCGCCTAAGTCCCCACCCCACCCCACCCCACCACAGCACTCTACAGCCACATTGAGCATGCAGTTCTATGACAAAAGTTGCTCAGCTCGCTTAGGGCTTTCATTTGGAACCAGATTTGACCACTTTTGAAAAATTTCATTTTTGACCCCATGACCTCCCACCGACCGGACCCTCCAGATGGCAAAGTGGAACCAGCACAGCAAGATGGGTGGGTCAGACGGCAAAACGGATGCCAGGAATGAGCTGGGCGCACCAGAAAACCCCTATAGACAATGTTTTGTCGGGCTATGTACAGTCCTATATGGTGTTCCCGGAAGTCGGTACCGACCGGACCCTCCAGACGGCAAAGTGGAACCAGCACAGCTAGATGGGTGGGTCAGACGGCAAAACGGACACCGGGAATGAGCTGGGCGCACCAGAAAACCCCTATAGACAAAGTTTGGAGAGGCAAAGTAAAGCCTACTATGGACCTCCGGGAAGCGGTTACCGACATGACCCCTCAGACGGTCAAGTGGAACCAGCCCAGCAACTTGGGTTACTCGGGCAGCAAAACTGATAGCGGGAATCGATTCTCCGTCCCAAAAAACCTTTGTATGCAAAATTTGAGCCACCCATGTAGCAAAATAAGCGAAAAAATTAAGTTCAAAGTTCGACCCAAAATTCACCAACTTTGGCCGGCCAGTACCGAAAAATTACGCACGAAGACGGAAAATCATATAGCATTTGAACGACCCCGATATGTGTACTGTTTAACCATATAGTCAGTATTGCCCCATATATAGCCCAATCTGACTTATTAAGGCGCCTTTGAAGCATACTTTTTGGCCATTTTAGCGTTTTGGCCGACTTTGGCCCCCAGCCAAAAATTTTTTCCGGCCCTAGGAGGCATAAAAACTAGCTTATTTTCTTATTTTTGATTTGTACTACAAGAATATATATGGGTTTCATAGGCAAAAATTTTTCTATCTGTAGTTATTCAAGCTACAAAACCCCCTTATGAGACATCAAAAGCGAGAAACCGGAAAAAAACATCACTCTCGTAAGCGATTTTTGGCATAACTTTTTAACGGAAAGTGGTAAGGGGATGAAACTTCGCACACATACTAAACTCGACACGTACAATTTTTTGCGCACATAATCTGCGCAGGATCTGCGCAGGAATCTGCGCAGCTTCTGCGCAGCCTTGTTTTACACGGTCATTCGACCATTTTCACTCATATTATAGGGGTCGCTACCGCTACATAAAATACAGAATTTACTAGAAAATACGGTATTTACTAGAAAATACAGTATTTACTGGACGAGTTTCAGTAAAAACGGTATTTACGTGTAAAGATAGGAAGTTTAAAGAAAATACAATTCTTACTAGTAAATACCGTATTTACTGAAATCGGCCAGTAAATACAGTATTTACTGAATACAGAAATTACTACGACATATATAACGTAACAGTACCCCAAAGGAAATTATAAAGGTCCAACCCTTATCCCTCTCAAATTCTTGGATACAAAGGTGGCTGTAAGGGTCAAATTGATTTCAATCTTTATCGCAACAACAATTCATTAACGGACGCACAATCGTACCAAACAGGAGACTAAATTCAAGCAACGCAGTCTGCGAATGCGTAATGAGAATTTTAGAAAAAACCCAATATGATTATACGGAAATCCCAACGATAGGGTAAAAGGCAGCTAAAAATCAAGAAGTTCTAGAAGTTTCAAACAAAAAGATATGAGCAATTGTCAAATAATACCGTATGACTTACAGTCAGGGAAAATCCATGAACTTCCAGTGACTGCGGCAGTTTCATGGGGCGATCGGATACCTTCAGGGGTATTTTGTGAGCACTGATGCAAACAGCATTCCCCTGCTCACTTTCAAGAAAATAGGAACCGGAGAGGACAGGGCCAAATTTATATCTGAAAAAAACAGACAATGTCAATTTCTAAATTCCAATTTCCACGTAAAAATCAGAGTACATATTTTTACGGGAGGGGGAGGGGGGGTATTTTGTCAATTCCGTATATCCAGAAACCGCCAAACACAAAGGTGGATACCAGCACCGCACCAAAACTCCGACATGTCAATTTTACAATAGAGTACGAGGAAACAAAGAGTTAGTCTCCGACTAGTCGACGTCCGCCTCTCCCCCTCCATTCAAAATTATTACACATGAAAAGCCAGCCGTACTGATAAAATTCGTCAAGTAAGTGTTCCCATTTTAGTGTTGTTCTTACATTTTAAATGCTTTAAGCAATTTCCACTGCTTTCGCTTAAAAGCACAAAAATTTACAGGGCGAAGCCACAAGAAACAAACGGTAACATTTTAATATAAAAAAATCATAACCTTGATTAGTCACGATAAAAATTGGGGAAGGAGTCAGGAGGACAAGTCCCAACAAAAAAACCACAACACAAAATGTCCAACTTCAATACCCCCCACCTTCCACACCCGAACAACCAGGTCAGGAAATTGTAAAAAAAACCGTGAAATTACCGTCCAGTAGCGTCTGTCACAGCATCGTAGGCAGTCTTGCCATCTTCGCGTTGTTTCAGTTTCAGGGAGATTCCAGACGGACCATCCTGACCACCTTTAGTTACTACCTAAAATGCAAACAGCAAACAGCTGCACAAAACAGTGTAACAGCGTGCGTGGTTTGGAACGCGGGGGGGGTCTGGGAGAAACAGTAAATATAATGCGAAAAGAGTGAATGCGCATATTAGAAAAATTTCTGGCGATTAGATAACAAGAAACAAAAATGCTCCTCTGGAGCATGAAAAAAGTAATATGGGTGATGGTGAGGTTGCAAAATCAAGAGAGGACTAGTCTTTAAAATGTTTAATATGGGGCTAGGTTCAAAATTTGAAGAGGACTAGGTTGTGAGCGAATTAATATGGGCACAGCTTCGCCGAACAACCCATATTCGCGGTTTATAGTTGTATATCAGTATGCATACCATCCACGCTACGTTTTGTTTATAATTAGTCAAACTTTTTCTGCGAGAAACGTTTTATACTAACCAGTGCGTTTTATCATAGGGGTCGCGGTAGCGACCCCTATAATATGAGTGAAAATGGTCGAATGACCGTGTAAAACAAGGCTGCGCAGAAGCTGCGCAGATTCCTGCGCAGATTATGTGCGCAAAAAATTGTACGTGTCGAGTTTAGTATATTTGCCAAGTTTCATCCCCGTACCACTTTCCGTTAAAAAGTTGCGCCAAAAATCGCTTACGAAAATTGTGTTTTTTCTTTTTTTCCGGTTTCTCGCTTTTGATGTCTCATAAGGGGGTTTTGTAGCTTGAATAACTACAGACAGAAAAATTTTTGCCTATGAAACCCATATACATTCTTGTAGTACAAATCAAAAATAAGAAAATAAGCTAGTTTTTATGCCTCCCAGGGCCGGAAAAAATTTTTGGCTGGGGGCCAAAGTCGGCCAAAACGCTAAAATGGCCAAAAAGTATGCTTCAAAGGCGCCTTAATAAGTCAGATTGGGCTATATATGGGGCAATACTGACTATATGGTTAAACAGTACACATATCGGGGTCGTTCAAATGCTATATGATTTTCCGTCTTCGTGCGTAATTTTTCGGTACTGGCCGGCCAAAGTTGGTGAATTTTGGGTCGAACTTTGAACTTAATTTTTTCGCTTATTTTGCTACATGGCGGCTCAAATTTTGCATACAAAGGTTTTTTGGGACGGAGAATCGATTCCCGCTATCAGTTTTGCTGCCCGAGTAACCCAAGTTGCTGGGCTGGTTCCACTTAACCGTCTGAGGGGTCATGTCGGTAACCGCTTCCCGGAGGTCCATAGTAGGCTTTACTTTGCCTCTCCAAACTTTGTCTATAGGGGTTTTCTGGTGCGCCCAGCTCATTCCCGGTGTCCGTTTTGCCGTCTGACCCACCCATCTTGCTGTGCTGGTTTCACTTTGCCGTCTGGAGGGTCCGGTCGGTACCGACTTCCGGGAACACCATATAGGACTGTACATAGCCCGACAAAACATTGTCTATAGGGGTTTTCTGGTGCGCCCAGCTCATTCCTGGCATCCGTTTTGCCGTCTGACCCACCCATCTTGCTGTGCTGGTTCCACTTTGCCACTTTGAAATTTTTCAAAAGTGGTCAAATTTGGTACCAAATGAAAGCCCTAAGCGAGCTGAGCTACTTTTGTCATAGAACTGCATGCTCAAAGTGGCTGTAGAGTGCTGTGGTGGGGTGGGGTGGGGACTTAGGCGATTTTCGGTCAAAAATGAAATTTTTCAAAACTGTTCAAATTTGGTACCAAATGAAAGCCCTAAGCGAGCTGAGCAACTTTTGTCATAGAACTGCATGCTCGAAGTGGCTGTAGGGTGCTGTGGTGGGGTGGATTGGGGACTTAGGCGATTTTCGGTAAAAAATGAAATTTTTCAAAAGTGGTCAAATTTGGTACCAAATGAAAGCCCTAAGCGAGCTGAGCAACATTTGTCATAGAACTGCATGCTCAAAGTGGTTGTGGATGTGGAGTGCTGTGGTTGGCTTGCTTGCTACTGTTGAAAGATATCTATACGTATATACATATATACCTTCATGAGCATACATATATAAAATAATAGAAAACAAGAACAAAAAGTGCTCCTTCGTCGCATGTAAAATACATATGAGTCTTCGTAGGCAGGTTGTACATAAGCAAAAACTAGCCTGTAAAATACATATGAGTTCCGTAGGGAGGTTGTAAATTAAGGAAAACAAGTTGCAACCGCTTAACATATGAGTCTGTCCTACAACGAGGCTCATATTGGCGTCACAGTGCATTCCACATGAAAGCCTCGTTAAAGAACCTCAGCTTCATCCACATTACGGAAAAATGAATAGACGTCGTGGCCCAGAAGAAATGGACTGAAGTGAACTACGACTGCTCAAGCTGAACTGTACATGCAACCTGATGTTTCCTGAAACACTATGTCACACCTCTAATGCATTCTCGAAATACTTTCAAATTATACACACGCAGAATATGTTCCCACTTGGCTGTGAGTCAGAGTGCCTCATGGTGTACCGTATTGAGCATATACACATTATAATGACTGATCAACAAGCTATGTGAAGGACAATTTGTAATGAAAAGCTTTATGCAGTATGTATTTATATAAAACTAAAATATATATCTGCAAATTATTCGTATTATGACATACGCCAATATGAGCCTCGTTGTAGGACAGGCTCATATGTTAAGCGGTTGCAACTTGTTTTCCTTAATTTACAACCTCCCTACGGAACTCATATGTATTTTACAGGCTAGTTTTTGCTTATGTACAACCTGCCTACGAAGACTCATATGTATTTTACATGCGACGAAGGAGCACTTTTTGTTCTTGTTCATTTATACGGAAAATTTATATTTCAAGATTAATCTTAGGACTCTGACCTTCTATTTCCCCCCTGCTTGAACCAATAGCTTTAGCCTCATGTACTCTTCTCGTGCTTGCCGCAGTTAAACCCGACCAAATGATGATAATTTACGCACACATGTATTCCTAGCTAGTCTAACAGAGTACGTATATGCAAACAACTGTATTCAATGAGTACGTATTCAACTTTTTAAATTTCTTATTACTGACTGAAATTGATAGCTCTGTATGCGACAGACAAAAGCTAAGACGAACCGTGAAATCCCGCGAATATGGGTTGTTCGGCGAAGCTGTGCCCATATTAATTCGCTCACAACCTAGTCCTCTTCAAATTTTGAACCTAGCCCCATATTAAGCATTTTAAAGACTAGTCCTCTCTTGATTTTGCAACCTCACCATCACCCATATTACTTTTTTCATGCTCCAGAGGAGCATTTTTGTTTCTTGTCCTTCTGTCCTTTTAAAGATTCTCCTCCAAGCGTCTAATGCATCATGGCATTACGCCATTTGTGTAAGCATATAAACTATACACAACCTGCAAATCAGGCTCAGCAAGCCATGACAGCAGTGATCCAGTTAACAATAATTTCAGCCATTTAAATATAAGCGCTGACTAAAGACATATTTTTTGAGTGCCATTCGAAGAGAACGAACGGTAACTCTAAATCCGCTTCATCCCAAAACGCTGTTTTAGGCCGTTTGACCAGTGGTCAATAGGCCCCGTAGGCTGTAGTGACCAGTGGTCACTTTCGTTGGTTTCGGCGATATGCCCATTGAAACGAGCGTAGTCGATTTACTATCTGTGCCCCCGCCCAAAGTGCCGAAAAACGCTGTTTAAGGCCGTTTGACCAGTGGTCAATTGGCCCCGTAGGCTGTAGTGACCAGTGGTCACTTCCGTCGGTTTCGGCGATATGCCCATTGAAACGAGCGTAGTCGATTTACTATATATGCCCCCGCCCAAAGTGCCGAAAAACGCAGTTTTAGGCCGTTTGAACAGTGGTCAATAGGCCCCATAGGCTGTAGTGACCAGTGGTCACTTCCGTCGGTTTCGGCGATATGCCCCTTGAAACGAGCGTAGTTGATTTACTATATATGCCCCCGACCAAAATGTCGAAAAACGCAGTTTTAGGCCGTTTGACCAGTGGTCAATAGGCCCCATACGCTGTAGTGACCAGTGGTCACTTCCGTTGGTTTCGGCGATATGCCCATTGAAACGAGCGTAGTCGATTTACTATATATGCCCCGCCCAAAGTGCCGAAAAACGCAGTTTTAGGCCGTTTGAACAGTGGTCAATAGGCCCCATAGGCTGTAGTGACCAGTGGTCACTTCCGTCGGTTTCGGCGATATGCCCATTGAAACGAGCGTAGTCGATTTACTATATATGCCCCCGCCCAAAGTGCCGAAAAACGCAGTTTTAGGCCGTTTGACCAGTGGTCAATAGGCCCCATAGGCTGTAGTGACCAGTGGTCACTTCCGTTGGTTTCGGGGATATGCCCATTGAAACGAGCGTAGTCGATTTACTATATATTCCCCCGCCCAAAGTGCCGAAAAACGCAGTTTTAGGCCGTTTGACCAGTGGTCAATAGGCCCCATACGCTGTAGTGACCAGTGGTCACTTCCGTCGGTTTCGGCGATATGCCCATTGAAACGAGCGTAGTCGATTTACTATCTATGCCCCCGACCAAGACGCCGCAAAACGCTGTTTAGAGTGAGTTTTCCCAACTTTGACCCTGGGCGAGGAACCGCGGGAGCCATGCTGACCAGTGGTCACTTCCGGCGGTATCGGCAGTATGCTCATCGTTTTCAGCGACCCCGATTTACTATATATGGGTACCACCCCGAGGCCGAAAAACGCCATTTTTAGTGACTTTTAGACCATTTCAAGTAAAAGTGGGACTTAGAAACTTTTCGCCCAAACAGGCCAAAAAAATGCAAAGTTTGGGCCCATCTCCTGAAAGCTAGGGAGCAAAATTAAAAAATCCCCCTCGTTACTTTATGCACCCCTACTGGTAATTTTCAACAAAAGATACTAGACCTCTCCAGCTTCTACCCAGTTCTAGAAAAGTGTGACCAAAATTTGCGAAAAATAGCGAAAGTCCGACTTTGGGACCTTGGCACAGAGCCAAAATTGGCCAGGTGCCAAAATGACGAAAAAAGGTAGCATGGGGGGATCCTATCTACCAACATATGATAGTAGTATGGTGCCAAAATGCCCACATCGTTCCAACACTTAGCCGTAAAATGCATTTCCAATAAGCGTTATTCACCGAGAAAGAAAAAAAAACAAACGCACGGTAACTATCGCCTAGTGCAAAAATTCAAAGTTTCGAATTCGAACCAAAAAGTATGGTGGTACTTGTAGTACTACTCGAGTTGTTTACGATGGTAACCTTTTTACCACTCCCGGACCTCTAATTAGCTGGCACCAGGCCAACACGGTCTCCAGGGGGCTGCGCAGACACCTTTATACCCATATTATGTAGGGGCGCTATCGCGCCCCTACATAATAAAATATTTTTGAAATTTGTTGCGTAACGTTACACAGTCGTCAAACATTTTTGCTATTCCCAAGAACAAAAGTGTAGGCAGACCGCCCTAAATACGTATATACAAGTAAATAAAACACGAATACGAATATATACATTAGGCTTAAGTCTCCCCAACACACCTGACCAGTGACAGAGAATCCTTTGAAATCAAAGTTGATATCTTTTCCAAGAGTGCAAGGATCACTCTTCCCGTCGATCTCAATCTCGACCGATTCTGGATCTAAAACACAAGCAAAAACTATAACATAAATCGGAAAAAAGAGTATCAAGTAGAGTAGCAAACTGCAGCTTAAACAGGCGAAGACTAAAACCAAATGAAATCTGAAAAAATTGGGTGCTGTATCGACAATTCGTAGCGAAAGACCCCACAAATTGAAGACTATTCCCGGAAATGTTACGAATTGTGAACATACAAGAAATAACAATTAACAAACCACAATTGAGGAAAATTCCTTAAGTATATAAATACGTACCAAAATAAAGTCCATCGTTGGAAGAGATAGCAATCTTGTAGGATCCCTTGTTATAGACGGGAATCATGTAGTAGCCATTGTTGGGAGCACACTCCGTTTCATACTTCAGCGTTCCTTCAGAAGTATACAGCTTTACCTAAGGCCAAAACACAGGTATATTACATGTATATACAATTTGTACAAAATCAAGATATATATATATACGTAGGGATGCACCGGCGGCTCCGGGGCAAGGCCCCGGCTCCGGTGGTCAGGCCCCGGCACCTACGGGGGCCAAAAATTAGCAAAATTTTGTAAATTTTTGACATGTTTTGACCAAAATTTTGAATTTTCGAAAGTCAAAAAGTGTTACAAATGGTTTGTATTCCCGCCGATATGAATGAAAACAAGGTAACGTTTGTATATCAGAAATTATTGCAAAATTTGAATTTTCAAGAAAATTTTTGAAAATTTTCAATTTGACCCCAATTTCCGGGTCCCGGCCCCGCCCCGGTGCATCTCTAATAAATATATATATATATATATATATATATATGAATGAATACGTATATTTTTTCAAATGTTAAGGCATGGTTGTAGCAGGGTAGGTGCAATACATAAATGAAGCTAGCTACATATATATAAGCTTTTGAGCTTAAAACGAGCTTGTTAGTTGGTATGAATTAGATAAACTGGAGAAACGTATTAAAACATGATCCTGAACAGGGCAAAAGAGGTCTCAAAACTGGACGTCTGCGTCATTATGCATTCCTATATAACTCTTCATTTCAATCATGTACAATGTATGTACAATAAAAATAAACCAACCAAAACTCCAGAGAGGTCCACAGTAACGTCTGATCGGAGAAATCCTCCACAGCTAAAAATCTCTTGGGCTTGGCCAATGCATGGATAACGCAGTAGTAAAATAAAACCCAATAAAATCCAAAGAACTGCGATGCTTAGCTGCATTTCAAAGCCTAGCTAAATATATAAGTAAAAGTGGCTTAAGGAAGGCATACATAAACTTAGAGTCAGAGCAGTCCCCCAGCCCCAAACAGCCTGAACCCCCTATGTTTGGACACAAAGTTAGCTAAACTTGGCTGAAAATGGTCATTTTTAGAAAACTTTTCTCAAATTTTGGCTTAAAATTGCTTTAAAACGGCGCAAAATTGTTTAAACCGTTAAAAACAAGCCTATGTTGAAGAAAAAAGGGTTAAACCACAGAAAATTTTGCATTCTTGGCCATTTTTCGAAATTTCTGGGGCCCGTTGCATAAAAAGTATTACTAATAAATTATTAGTGATTAGTTGATTAGTGTAGCAATTTGATTGAAAATAGCTAAAGTTATGGAAGAGCCTGAGGGATATTCTATATGTCGTTTGGTAGCATTTGAGATGCTCTAACGAACTATATACTCTAAGTTGATGTAAAATTAAAATTTGGACTAAGCCAAAGGAATAACCTTCAAAAATCGCGTTTTCTGTGACATTTGTGATCAAAACTATTGAGTTGGAGAAAATTATAGAAAGTTTTGGTCATTTTTGAATAAATCACTTTATTATCTACAAAATAATACCGAAAACACCAAAATTTGTTCGTTCAATTAATAGCTTTGGTCATTAATACTCCTGCACTAATCAACTAATCACTAATAATTTATTAGTAATATACCTTTTATGCAACGGGCCCCAGAGGTCCGAATTCTGGGGAGGGTACCCCTCATCACATTTCCACGACCACCAGATTTCCAAAATTTACCCCCCCCCGAGACCCAAAGATCCAGATCTATATATGTATGACTCTCCCATACGTTCCATGGACTCAGAAACATGTTGGCAATCAAGTTCTCGAGTTTAGATATATACACTGTCTAATGTTAAAATTATTTAATGATTTCATGTTTTTCGACATTAGCAATGGCTGAAAATGCAATTTTTGGCATAAAAATTGAAAAATTTTTGGGGGAGGTTTGGGGGGGTCGTGGGGGGCGTTTGGGTGGGAGCCCCCCCTTATTGCGGGGGAGGGGGCCCCCACCATAGGTGTAATTGGGGGGGGCAACCCCCAGCCATACATCCTAACCCCCCAGAAATTTTTGGGCGCCCCGCTTCTACCGGGGGGGGGGGGTAGTCGCGCCGAAGGCGCGAAAATTGGCCAAAATTTGGGCATTTTTAGGATAAATTTTGCAAAATTTTTCAAAAAAAGTCCAAATTTCTGGCTTAACGTGTTTATTATCGCGAGAAATACACGTTTATAACGGTTTTATGGACTTCTAAACTCAATATTGATCTTATCCTGTACTCAGAAACATGTTGGCAATCAAGTTTTCGAGTTTAAAAACACTGTCTAATGTCAAAATTACTTAATGCTTTCATGTTTTTCGGCATTAAAATGGGCTGAAAATAGCGATTTTTGGCATAAAAATTGAAAAATTTTTTTGGGGGAGGTTTGGGGGTCGTGGTGGAGGGGCTTGGGGGGTCTAAAAGTGGGGGCCCCCCCACCCCAAATCCCCGTTACCTCATGGCGCCCCCACCCCACCCCAAATCAGTTACACCTATGCCCACAGAATACGAGATCTCTGAAATTCGAAACGCATGGTAAAAAAATGCAAAATTTTATGAAAATTAACAAATTTTACTTCAAAATAATGCTTTTTAACGTTTTAAGCGTGGTTACACCGTTTTAAGGCGACTTTAAGCCAGAAATTGAGAAAAATTATTCAAAAAATGACTTTTTCAGCCAAATTTAGCTTTTTGGATCCAAAAATCGCTGGGGGGCTTCGGGGGGGACTAGCCTAAGGTTGGGGGAGGGTTAAATATCTCGGGGGGGGGGGTTAAATTGGCTCAAAATTTCTGGAACAGGGGCGTCCCTCCACCCCCAAAGGAAACTATGCCCCCCTCCTCCTTCCGCTTTTGGAGTTTGGGAGGCTCCCTTCCAATGTTTGTAACATTTGTCTCTCATGTAAGTCAAAGGATACTTTAGCATTACATGTAACGCCGCTGACCTGTGTATAATTACAGGAATTTTGCAAGACTTTTGCACATTTTTGCAAGCTAAGTTTCCATTTTTGCACAGGCCAGCGGCGTTACATGTAATGCTAAAGTATCCTAGGTTCATGTAAGCCAATATATAGCTTAAGATTTGATATAATTGCTATAAGTTTTACACAATATCAAGTAAACGGAATTATGAAGTTGGTAAGTACACGTAGTGATGATATGTAGTTTCTTTCGACAACCTTTTACGCCTTCCGCCTTAGATTGTAATATTCCAATGACTTCTCAATATTGATATGATTTTAGATGTTTACATGGAATGTTGCCAATAGAAATCATAGAACAGCTTAAGGTGGCAGTACCAGTACCACTAGCGGGATTTTCTGCATGATCTTGGTATGAATAAAAAAAATCTTGACAAACTTTTAGGAGAAGTAAGCTAGGATGGCAGGCTATCTTTGCACAATGTCTTGGCGTCAGCAGCGCATAATTGGCTAGCTACCATCATGGCTTTGCGCATGAGCAAATAATCAAAATTTGCCTAAGCTTTATATGACATGTTATGTTATGTTATGAATATATGACGCGCAAAAAGCGCTTTAAAATGATGTGCATAGGTCTCTTCTGTACGTGGTTTCTATCAAAAGTTACAGCTGTTTTTAAATGTGGCTGGATTACGTTGCACACATAATGCAAAGTAAGAACAGTTTATCCGAAAAATTAAATCTATTGAGTTTTAACGGTTCCTATTGCGTTATTTATAGTGCATTATTTGATAGAAAACACTTTCCAGCTGCTTGAAAGCATTGGAAATTTCGAAAACCAAAGCAAACAATGAAAAATTGCAAAATTTTTGTTTTTAATTTTCTCGTCACTCCTTCAGTCAAAACGGACCAAATTTTGCAAAGATAGTGTTTTGCATCAGCATACGCATATGCTGATGGCTTTTCTTGGTTTTTGGAAAAAATGCAATATTAAGCAAGATACTAATTTTACAAAGTTTCGAAACACCAAATCGACTTTTTTACGAAAATTAAAAACAGTGCCTACGAGTGTATATGTATAAACTATTTATGTGAAACCGTAATGATTTCATAAAGGGATCAGTGAGAATGAATTTAGAAGCTTTAATGCATTTCGTTTGTGTACATCAGCCAGTTCCTGCATATGACGAGTCGTTTATTTGATGCAAAACATTATAAAGAACAAATTTGCCAAATTTCAAGGCGGATTAATTAAATATTTGGTTCACAGCATCTGTTCAAAGTCCAATTTTTGGTAGTGGTACTACCGCCTTAAGGTCATCTAACTTTTAAGGTAATTAATTATTAGTTAGTATGAAATCGCTCTATGTAATGAAGAAATTAGTTAAAATCTAAAACTTTAGTTGTAGCGCTATCGCAGCAATCAAAAACTGTTCCCAAAAATGTAAAACATATCTATCGACTACCAACTTTAAAAGTTGTCATGTCATTAAAACTACGTTTAGTAATATAGTGATATGGGATAGTAATTGGAAGATGCCTATGCCTCGGAGGGGATGTACAACAGCAGCACAAGTTTGGTCGTTTGCTAATAAATGAATTCAGGAGACCCTGCAATGGAAGCGAGCCTTTTAGGTAAGACCTTTTTGGGCTTCATTGCTGATTGACGGCTCAACCGCTGAAATTTCACGAAACTTTCCAAAACAAATTCTTTCTGCGCCCTCTAACACACTCCGCTCAATCCCGCTTCCAAATTTCGACATTTCCGTTCAGGGCAGGTTTTGCCAATTTCTGATACGCCAGCAACTGCATATAAATGATCATTCATTCGAAAGATCTATAGTTAGGCAAACTAATATTTTTGCGTCTTGAAGTAATTTCTAGCCTTTTTCTTATCGTGAGATATAGCCAGAATTTGCCCAAGTTGTCATTTTGCCGTAATCAAACAATGCATTACTACCTAACCTACGCATGCCGTGAAATTAAAACTAATGGCGCTGATTTGAATGTCCTAAAGAGGTCAATTATCGGACACATGTCATTTCAATTACTATACCGCAGGCTGCTATCATACAAAATGCAGTTTTTTACAAAAACATGACCAATTTTTCAGCGATTGTGTAGAATTTGTTGAAAGTGACTCCAGTCATTGCTACTTAGCTCTTTTATATAAATGTAGTTTAACGTTCATAGAAAAGCTAGAGATGATTTTATTTAAGGCTTGACGATGTTGACTGTTTGGACACGCAAGACAAATTAAAAACAGTTTAATTCAAAAATTAAGAATTTTTAGAGGATGTCATTGTGTTAGTTGTGTGTATCATTTAACAGAAAACACTATTCAGCTGCCTGACTTTCTGAAATTGCCAAAACTAAAGTGAAACAATGAAAAGTTACAAAATCTGTTTTTGATTTTTCCTACTGTTTGAATTCAGTCTTAACTGAAATAAACCAGTTCTAACCAAATTTTGTGATATGTTTTATATGTTCTATATACACAGGCCGTTTTCTCGTGTTTTAAAAACAATAACAGAGGGCGAGATATAGAATTTACAATATTTCAAAACAAGCTAAACACGGAAAATTCACTAATAAAAACCTCAAAAACTACCTGAGCGTATACATTAAATAAAGTTTGCATGCAAAATTTGAAATGAATTAATAGATAATTTCAGCTGAGATATTTAATTCAAAAGCTTTTAATACATTA
>JASAND010010035.1:0-29815 GCA_030248195.1 Trissonchulus latispiculum
TACATATGTCCTTGAAGCAAAATTGTTTGATTTTGAATTCATGTCAAGGGGGAAAGTACTGATTGAGCGATGGTAATCCCCCTCCTTAACGGGGACCCTTTCAGTGAATTAAGGGGGGGGCTACGAATTTCAATAAAAGTTCGATGTTGGAAAAGCTAGCTAGTCTTTTGCCACCATAATAGTATTAGGTTTAGTGTAAAATAGTTTAAAGTTTGAAAGAATTCCACGCAGCATAGCGTCCTGTGGAGCCATCAGAAGTTGGTGTTGTCGGTCCAAAGCTCGACATGGCACGTACACAAACTTCGCCTCTCCCTGATTGCTATGGGCAAGGTACGGTACCTAAATTTACCAGAAATAGTTCTGACATATAGCGCTTTAATATCGTGTAAAATAATCCTTAGATCAATGTATACTTTTCTGTGAGATACAATCAAAGTGCTAAAAATTGGGTGTTGTAGGTCTATACGGGTGGAGGTTAACTACCGTCTAATGAGCTGTGGTTTACCAAATGAACCCAACTTTGCTCCAATTAATACTCCAAGTATCTGTCTTAACTTATGTAAAAAAGACGTGATTTCGTTAATCCCTGCGTTCGCAGTGCTAGATTACATTATCGATATTGTCGCTGTTATTTGGTGCCATTTCGAAGATGTGAGCCAATTACTCCAAATTACTGTGGTAGAATCGGCTGAAACTTTGCGCATTATAGGCCAGTGAGTGTACCAAGATATGCAGAAAACTAGGTCACTAAACCTCGCTTCAGTGTTTAGAAATGCTAGATTGATTTGTCGAAGTATGGATGGCTATCGCTCCAAAAAGCTCTAAGACAGTTGTAAGTAGAGCTGGGGCCGGTTCCAATTTTCAAAACCGGTTCCGGTTCCGGTTCTAGCTTCCGGTTCCCGGTTCCAAGTACAAAATTTGTAGTTACAAGTTTAGCATTATTTAACATTTGCTACAGTACTCCTGCAGGGTTTATACAATCGAAATGACAAAGCAATATTGCAAAACAAGTGGAATAAAACAACAGTAAACAATTGCTTTGAAGTTTACAGTAATTTCGGAAGTTTTGGCTTACTTTAGATTTGTTTGCTTAGATATGCTGCTACTATGCATAGGGTACACAAAAATTTTCTTCCTTCTTGTCGTGCAGTGCAAAATATATTGACAATCAACGGTGCCATATAATACTGTGTTTCTGAATATAAAGGCAGCGACTTCTGTGTTCAACAGAATCTAGAAAATATCGAGATGTGGGAATTGAGAATTACTGTATAAATAAAACTTTTTATTTTAGATAAATTTTTTTATTTCCTTATGACTAGACTACGCACCTCTCAAGAAGTAAATGGTTTCAATAAATTTAAATTTAGTTAAAATATGCAAACGTTGATTAATAGCCATAAAAGAGGAACATATTTTGTTAAAGTTAAATATTTTACGAGGAAATATATGTATACAGCAACTTCATTACACAAAAATCGCTAATACTACTGCAGATGGCTCGGTCTTTCAGGTCAGTTCTATAAACTTTTCGATATTTGAACTTCGATCGACTTTTGTTTCAGAAGCAGTTAAAATTAGGAAGATACGCAATAGCAATTTTCAAAGTTTTCTACTGTGTAAAAACCTATTTTTCTCTCCTAATATTGTTGCTTCCAGTTTGCGTCCTTACTAAACTACCTTCTGGTTCCCAATGTTTGAATAGATCTCTGCGAGTTTTAATTCTTAACTAAGGTTAATCATCAAATGTGTAAGCTTGTTCAAGTTTTCATTCGACATTATACCGATCACATGCGAAGGAAAGCGTCCTTGTTTCTTCAATTACTGTTTGGAATTAGAAAACAACATTATAGAAAATTCGTTGAATTTTACATTTTGTAAATTTACTTCTCAAAATTTGAAAAACAAAAAGCATGAAGACGAAACATACGAACTTCCAGAACAAGGGACGTTAAATTACAATAAAGCAATACAGGCTCGTGATTTTTCAAGCATGTTATAATTTAACTTATAACTAAGGAGAAGGGACAATATAACTAATGTTGATTCAAATAAACATTTGAAATTTATCTGAAATATCAAACGTCAGCTTCAGCGAGTTTCAAACTATTAAAAGAGCAAGCGAGAAGTTTGTCTCACTTTCAGAAATAGCTGAAATTGTTCCATTTCCAGCTTATGCTTGAAATTTATTCTATTTATAGTTTCCTACTTCAGTTTCAACTCGTAAGTTCAGTTTCAGATCGTAGTTGGTAAGCCACATCACATCTCATGTTAGTTACACTCATTGCAGGTCAAAATTTGCACAGTTTCAGCTGAAACATGTTTAAGCTCAAAGCAGATTTAGGTCATAGTTGCAGCTTCAGTCACTAGCCTGAATGGTATGAATGAGTAAAAATATATACAATATGAATGGCAATTACAAAATCCAGCATTAGGAAATTGTAAAATATTTTTGCAAAAAATTAATTCAAGTCCGATCTTTAAGCATAGAACCGGCCGGTTCCAAATTCTACCGGTTCCGGTTCCGGTTCCGGTTCCGGTTCTAAAAATCCTTCCGGTTCGGTTCCGGTTCCAACCGGTGCTAGTGGAACCGGTGTAGAATATTTCCTTGATTTCACCTTAAATTATTCAAAAGTGGGTGCTAACTTCATCAAAATCAATCTAAATTTGACTGCTGTGTACGGTCCAACGCCGTACATAGCTAATACATCTTCATCGCCATTTTGATTACAATTTTAGTCAGTCTGGTTTTTCAACTTTGAGATAAGCGGCGGTTTTGGGCGCCATTTTGGATTACTGCGATTCACCGGCCTGACTTGATTGTCAGTTGGGGGCATTTTGGGGTCACACCCATATTCCTATCTAGGAGCTATACACGGTTTGTTAGTTTGTTTTGGGAGTCTCATACCAAACATTGTGCTTGCCGATTTATTTTGTATTATATTTGTGAGTTTCATTTAAATTCATGGAAATGTTATTCTGTGTTTGAAAGTAATCAGAATTGGATTTTGGTATTTGTTTTGCAAAGTAAATCCGTGTAAATTAGGGCGTGCCATTCATTTTAATTAGGATAGCGATTAAGTAGAGATTGAATCAGACGTATTACACACTCTACCGAACCTTTAATCTTTACTGAAACCAAATTATTTTACTGAATATTTTTATATTCGACACCGGCCCCAGCTCTAGTTGTAAGCGCATACTGAACGAAGGAAGCGCGATATCCAAAAACGGATTTCATATTCGGATTCAGCAGGTCAAATAACTCCCATAAGCACCTTTTCGGCAAAATCGGAGACAAAAAATTTTTGACCCCATTTTTACTGCGCTTAGATAGCTTTTCAGGCCTAAAAATAAGGGTTATTTCTTAACCAAAAGTTTGCTAGCACACTAACCAGAAAGCCAAAGTCCTCAAAATTTACAGACAGTTTGCCCCTATTAGAGCCTAATATTTGCTAAAAAGCTGGGGTAGGCTAGGGGCTGTCAACTTTATTAGATCGATAACGGCACACGGTCACATCGCAACTTTTCGCCAAATTTCAAATTTTGACCTGTTATAGCTGAAGAAGGAAGCAACGCTCGAAAGCCGGAATACTTTTAGTATTTAGCACTAGTAACAGATAACATTTATGGCTGAAAGTTTCAGAATTGGTCAAACCGTTAATCCACCAGAGCTGAAAAAACCTTTTTGAAAAATCCCATTTTCCCACCAAAATTTGTACTTTGGCGTCCTGCCAAAAACAGTGTATGTGAGATATATTGTTGCCCACCCTAAACTTTTGTTTTTTTGCCAACTTTGATATGTTGGCTAACGTTGGGGGGAAAAGTAGCTCTCTCCGACGATGTCGTGCCAACCCCTTCGTAGCCCCCCCTTAATTAACATAATCGCAATCCCTTACTATATCTCTCCTCACAAACAGGGAACGGGTTTCTGCCATCTGATTGGCTATTGGCTAAACCAAACGGTGATGGGCTATTGACTCCTTCCCCAAACGGGGTAACGCTCTTATTCTGGCCGGAGCACCACAGCAGTGGAAAAACAGTGCAATTATGCACTCTTGTCATATATTATGTTATCAAATATATGCAGTATTTATGCACAAATTATGTAACATTTGAATCTTATCACAATTCCCGGACTTCAGCCATGATATCCCAACTTTATGTTAAGTTGTACATAATGAATAAATAATAAAATGTAATTTCAGAGTAATAATCTGAAACACAGTTTCAGTTTTTGGGTTTAATCCATGATTGATTCTGCATTACTTGATTGAAGCTCGGAAGCAGGTCTCATTTCCGCTGCGTTCTGAGCAACAATCAAAACGTGCAAAATCTGAGAAACCGTCGCATAATAATATTGTTAATATAAATACTAACACGGATTATCAAATTGGCGCAACCAGTAGATCTAAAATAAAGCAAACCACTTTATACTAGTTTCGTTAGCAATATATATGGTACTTAATAGAGTCTAGTAATTATAATCAAAGATTAACGCGGGGGGTCTGGGGGAGGGACCAAGCCCCCCCCCAACCCGGACAAGGTACAAGCCCTACCGCCTTCGGGGACAGGGGAACAAAGAAATGGCCAAGGGGTAAGCAAAAATAGCCGGAAAAAATTAGTTTTTAGATTAACTAACTAAAAAATTTCCGTTCGTAAAAATCGAGCAAAAATTTTGAAATTTTTTCTAAAAATTGAAGATTTTGTTGCAAATTTTCAAAAAGTCGCAAATTTTCATAACATTCGCGTTAATTTTTCGAATAATTTCACAAATTTATTCTTGAGGTGCAAGCCCCCCTGAAAATTTCAGTTCAAGGTACAAACCCCTTCAAAATCTTCTGGGGACAAGACCCCTCCAGAACCGGACCCTATGTTAATGTATGATTATAATTAGTTATTAATTAATTTGATTAAAGTACAGTAATTTTATAATTTTTTGTTTTTGATAAATAATGAAGATAATCAGAAGTTAAGTAGACAACTTTGAGTCATGCTCAGTTGTTGTCGAAGCATAACGGGATAATTCTATCATTAGGTATTAAGATAATTATTTTGTTTGCCCGTTTGTGCTACATTAATTGGGATGCTCCAATTAACTCCCCCTAATCAGGTTTGAAATCTGGGTATACAAATGTGTGAAAATGTTTTTATTTCCATTTGACTCATCTTCTAGCAAGAGCCAGACTACATATAAAATTTTCTGTAAGTAATAAGTAGAGTAAAACGTAACCTCTCGTTCTTTCATTGAGTAAGAGTGCGCTTGTCTCAGAATTTAAGAGAGCACTAATTAGCATAGAGGTTTAGTGCACATCTCTCCTGGCTCAGTGCTATAGTGGTCAGCACGCCTGTCTGCAGTTCATTCCAATTGCAGCATTTAAGATAAGACGGACAGATTTTTGTCAACTTTGAAAATAAGCTAGTTCTCACGGAAGCAAGCTTTAGTGAACGCAGCAATTAATTAGCTTCCACCTTGTATAAGGTCAATGTAGGATACTCTGCGTTGTGCTTGTGCCTGTGCTTGTACTTGTGCTTGTGCGCTAGTGTGAACCGGGCCTATGTGTCAAATTCCGTTCAAAGGATAACTTTATTCCGGGTAATATGTTTTTGATATTTCCGTATGTTGAAAAACGTGCTCAGCAGGCGGTCCACGCTTAGATCGCAGATGAAAATAGACTAGGAGTAAGGCCAAAAACTATGTGTATAAACTTCGATCTTTATAGCATAATGTACCTACTACCTAATGTACATGGAACAATGTTGTACACATTGTTAGAATCGTCAGGAACTCGAGATTCCGAAAATCCATGAAATTCGGAATTCCGGGTTTATTCACGGAAAATCTAAAATTTTTGGTTTTTTGCCAAATTTCTTTCGCAATCAAAATTTTGTTTCCACGAACAAATAGAGCTGGTCCAGCTGCACGTTTTTGCTCTTACAGCTTTTCACGGAAGTGTACCCAGTTTCTCGTATTTCGGGTATTCAAAAGTTTCGGATTTTAAAAATTTTCTCCAATACCCACAAGATGGGTATTCTTCGAAAGCTCTTAATGAGCTGAACAAATCCTCTAATAGAACCAATGTCTGAATACAAATCTCTAAAGAATCACCAAATTCCCGGAGTTCACGAAAACCAAATTTTCCGAATTTTAAAAAATTTCTCCAATATCCCACAACATGGGCATTATTTGAAAGCTCTTGATGAGCTGAAAAATCCTCTATTAGAACCAATATTTAAAAATGCACCAAATTTCCGGAGTTCACGAAAGCAGCATTAAACTCTAGCTAGGCAGTTTTCCGTGAATTCCGAGAAGTAAAAGCATTTCTGCGAGAAGGTTCTATTATAAAGCTTGTTCAGCTCATCAAGAGGCTTCACATGCTATCCATATTGTGGGGTATTGCAGAAAATTCTATAACCGCTAAGTGTAAAAATAGAGAGAGATTCGTAGATAGGTGTTTTCTAGGAGTTTATGTGAACATTGTAAATGTGTTGTTGCAATTTATGCAAATTAGTTGAGGTCCACATAAAGCTGTCCTCTCCTGTTTGTTTGCCACTTTTCTTAGTCTGCCTAGTTGAATAGTAAACAGTCTTGATATACACTCAGACAGATTAGAATTACTATTTTTAAAATCCGGAAAATCCAGTTTTCGCGAATTCCGAGAATTGAATGCATTTCAAGAGTTCGTTCCATTACAAACGTTGTTCAGCTCATTAAGAGCTTTCGAATAATACCCATCTTGTGGGTAGTGGAGAAAGTTTTTAAAATCCGGAAATTTTGAAAACCCGAAATTCAGGAAAATGAGTGCGTTTCGTGAAAAGTTTGTAAGAGAAAATGTGCAGCTGGACCAGTCTATTTGATCGTGGAAGATTGCGAAAGAAATATAGCGAAAAACTAAAATTTTTAGATGATTAAAAAATGTATACATTGTTGGGCTTTACTCTAAAGGTTAATCTGCTATAAACGGTCAAAGTTTGCACACACCTTTATTGGCCATACACTTTATCCTGATGAGTCTCTACTCACTTAACACTAAAGTAATTTTATGTAGAAAACCGTGAACACATACATACACTACACAGCATATACCTACTTTTGAGGTAAAACTTAACTGACTCCACTACGTCTGGTTGTGAAACTAATTTAAATCCTATCATGGGAGGGTATCTAAGTTCAAAGTTTAGTGCCAGACACTTAACAATGATATAAACACTATCTCTCCTCTAAAAGAATAAACTGACCTCTAAAGCCTACAGTATACTCATATATATACTTACCATACCTTAGATGCAAGAAAGGTTTACCGTAGATGAGAGTTAGACCTAAGCTAATCACCAGGATAGCGACAGACTGATTCCAGCTTACAGAAGTAGAAGCTTAGAAGATACGAAGAGTGTAACAGTTGGTTGAGGAATTACGTTTTAATGCGAATTTACTCAAAAGCACGTTTACGATGTCCCCCGAATTTTGAACAGAAATTTTATACGAAGGAAACAATGGCGCTTAGAGAAGGCGAACAAAAGCCCCCTCGTCTATGTATAAATCCGTTTACCAGTGCGAAACTAACCTACCTGTGCGCAAAGAGGGTATTTTAAAATTCAAAGTGTTAACTTTACAGAAAACCTTCACAAATTAATGCCCATTTTATCGGCAAAATTCTGCAGAATTTTAGAATTCACAGATTTTAACTTAATATTTCTTTTTGCTAAATTAAATTTCAGATAATGTTAGTTGAGGTAAGGCCCTCCCTATCAAAATTTTAAGTCTCCCTTTTAATGCTTTGTATATACGCGCTCTTGTGAGCTCTCTCTAAAAGCAGTAATGTTGTGTCTAATAAAATAGGTTTCAATGCGCCCAGGGAGCACATGTCAGGCTCGTAAAACAAATAGAGAAATTCAGAAAATTAGGCCGTATTTTATATGTTCAATATTCCAATGCAAGCACTAACGTTTCAGCAATTAGGCAAGCCGTTGCTGCACTTGCAGAGGCAAATTAGCAGTCCCAGGAAAAAACTTTTAGCCAACTCAGCGATATACCTAAGTTAAAAACCTAGATCCTACTTTTTCCAATAGCTTTTGGGACTGCGGAATCAAAATATTATGGGAAAATGTTGGAAAATATGCAATTAAAGATTGAAACCAGCTAAATAGACATTTATCCTACTTACGCCTAATTCTTTCTGTCAAAACTCACATTCCTACTTACGCCTAAAGAATGTTTACGCAAAACTCGGATTCCTACTTACGCCTAAAATCTACAGTATCCACTTTCTGACTTTGTTGTGGAAGTTCAATTGTTCCTTAAGGGGGGGGGGGTGTCCACCTGATGTGAACTAAATAGCAAATTTGTGACTCAACTTTATTTATTAGAAAAACGTTCCAACTTTCCCTGCGAATGAAAAATTAGCTAAACTAATTAAAATGTTCCAGCAAATCTGAAAACTTTTAAATTTTCTAAAGTAGAGACATTTTTGTTCCCCAAAAGTGCATTCTGTCGGAGGACAACTGAGCTTCGACTATTGACTTACAATGATTTAACTTATACGTTGTCCCAAATCAGGAGGGTACTTGGATGTTGGTTCTCCTCACTAAGTGTTATAACCTCTAATAATATAATGAAATCATACATGAATAGATGTTCGACTGTATGTCTTAATGTTATGTGTAATTTCTTCCGTTTAAAGTTAAATTAAATACACAGCTGCTGCAGCACTATTTGTCGAAATGTTACACCGAATTTAAATGAAGATGTTTATTCAGATTATTATTTCTACATATTAATTGCACTGTAACACTCAACGTGAATAAGAGAAAATATGTAAGTGGATTACGGTAGTGATTTCGTTTTAGGTGTAAGTAGGAATGGCAGTTTTGCAAGGAAATATTTTAGGCGTAAGTAGGAATTTCAGTTTTGAGCTTTAGGCGTAAGTAGGAATCTGAGTTTTGTTATCTCTATGCGGAAACATCAAACGTTAGGCGTAAGTAGGATAGGTGTAAGTAGGATACACGATTTAACATAGGTATGAGATACATGTGTATAAGGTAGGAAATTACAAATATACCTTCGGAGAAATCTTTATTATTTATATATATTTTTTTTATTATTTATATGTATAGGGTTTCATTACTCGTCCACCACGCTACAACTGCGGAGAATAGGCCTAGTCTAGTCTACATTAGCTAAGCCATCGTTAATTGTTAATTAATCCTTAGCTAAGTTAATTACCACTTATGTAGGAAGGTAAATGGATCGGTCAATTGCCAGCATCCAAACATATATTGGACGAACTGCCCGCGATTAACTTCTTCTTGATTTTCCTTATTTGTGCATAATTTTAGCAAGAAGTGAGAAAGATCCAATTTAAATGCTGTTTTTTAAATTTTCTTCCGGAATTATACTCCCTGCTGATCGCATTAGTTCCTCAGAATTGCACGCAGTCGTCAAATCTACTCAAGGGGCTACCTAACAAATTAATTTTCGAATCTTGAGAAAAGCCACCACGTGGACAAGATCCGATTTCTTAACCTTTATTCCAAACTGTGTAGCGATGTGAAAAGATTACAGGAAAATGAATCTTAATTCTGAAAATAGTTGTGATCTTGCATGAGAGATCCAACTTTCGCATTAACTTCACCATGCGTTCATAGCGGATTTCAGATGTGACTCTGTGTCTTGTCAACTGGTATCTTGGATTCATTCTTGACTTCCCCAAGTTCACCTCATGAAAAATTTAAAGACTTCTCTAAAAGCCAATTCATTTCGTGTATGTAACAGAATTCTCTGGAACTGGAGGCAACGCTGTATTTATTCTAACTGCAGTAAGTTGTGAAACTTTCTCAGAAACTGTATTAGTTTTGCTTGCTTTTGATTTTGCTAAAAATTCTAAACAAAATTTCCAGTTCGAATTCTAAGTTGAGGTAAGTTCCTCCATTCCTAAAACATCGCATCTAAAGTAGGTGAATAGCTTAATCCGAAACTGATCCAATACTGAAAAACCTTAGGTGCTCCAGGTAACCAGTCAAAAGTCTTCAATAAGTATTTTCTACAGCGAATTGGCAAATGGCACTCGTTAGTAATTCCAGCTCCCAATTCCTCCTTTACTCAGAAAAAGAATCTAACTAGAAACAGTAAAAACAGCTTAGTAATCAAGCTTAGTTCTGATTCGCCACTTAATAGTACATAATAGATAAGAGTGTGACAAGGATCACACTCTCTGGTATCAGCTCGCGAGGAATGGCCACGACCCGCCCACCTTCCACTTATGCAACTAGTGGACCCCCACCCCAGCATATCAGTACTCAGTACGCATTTGCGTATGCTCACTCGTTTCTACAGCAAGCCCCCTTCCGCAAATGTGGCCTATCATTTGACATTGATTGGGTTCTGATACAAGTAGAACGAGAGGTCACATTTGGGAGGCCTTCTTATATATCGAAATGCTTATGCTTACATACGCAAATGCTTACTGGATTACTGATTTGCGGGGAGTCCACAAGATGCGTAATTGCGAGATTGGGATGGGTCGTTAGCGCGCAGAGCTGATAACAGAGAGTGTGACGCTTGTCACACTCTTATCTATTATGTACTCTTGCTATGAATAAGGGGGGATTTTGTAGGATTTCTTGTAGTCTTTTTCTCCAGAAGAGAATTGCCAAACTTTTATTTCCTAACCTTATTGAAACACTGTCTCCTAGTAACATCTTCTTTTCATTGTGATAATGAGCGCGAAGTTGGCCGGCTGACACCTATTATCTGAATGACTGTTTGGGCTCAGTTAATCTACGGGGTTGACTTGCCCTGTCCTTCGAAATAAACCAGTATATATCAAGAGTTCTTGATTATGTTTTTAATGAGAAGAAGAGTAAGCCACTTCACCAGCGGTTCTTTTTGTAATTTTATATCAGAAATTCGTATGAAAAATTTGAAAGACTCCGATGTGAAAACTAGATCACTAAAAAACTAAACATTTTCGTCTTTATACGTTCTCCTAGATCGCGGAATGTCCTTCTTCGAGTACCCGAGGGAGTAGGCGGTCTAAATTTTTGATCAAATTCTTAACATATCATAATACAACATAACATATAGTTTTAGGTACATAGTGTTCTATGATAGACAGTTATTAAAATATTGTAGCTACCATTAATCTATAATGTTAATAATTAAGTATAATAAATAAACTGAACTGTGAAAAAATCTTTTTTTTTCGGCTTTTTAAACTTCCAAATGATCCATATTTGCCATAAACTGGATTGGCAGGTGGCTACAGGGCGTGCCGTTTATTAATAATTTAAAACTGAACCTAATTAATCAAGTAAATAAGATAAATTACTATACTATAACATTCAGTTAGTTAGGTCAGTTTCCCAAAGAAATTTTGAAAACAAACATTCTGCAGTTTTTTATTGATTTTGAGAACAAAGGCAAAAAATAAATCCCGACACTTCCTATTGTCAATTGCAAGCTTTATTGCAAAGTTTGCATCAAACTTGACATCATTTAACTGAATTTCTCCAGAGCTAGTGGATAGAAAATGTCTGTCTTCCATATGAGTCGAAACTTTCTGTTTCAACTTTTACCTGCCGTGTTTTCCATTTCCAGAGTGAATTTATTTATTTTAACGTATAACAACGTCTGGGTTCAATTTACTAGTTCATTAAAATTATTGCATCCAAATTTGCAGTTTTTAGCTCCGTCAGTTATGATGTGTGCTGCGAAAATGAATGAGTTTCTAAAAATTGTTGTCTGTTTATCAGCTGCTTACCCAGTAACTATGACAGTTAAATTGTTTCAGTTTCATTTGGCTCACTTGCGTAAGTACATATCTTTACCTCCAGTGTCCTCAGATCTTGATAGATGACTACAGCCTACCTTTTGTAATTTAGCTAAGAGGAGGAGGAGGAACTTTCAGGGGCCAATCTTTCAATGATTCCATCTTATCAAGTTTGTCCACACTCTTAGTTATTATTTACTCTTGATCTTTATTCTAACCGGTTTCATACGTTATCTGGTTCCTTTTTAATGTACTTAAGGCAAGGGAGGGTCTATTTAAACAGAAGACCAATGAAAATTTTAATTCTTTCAGGTTTACTATTCGAAACCATGGCTAAGAGACAGTAAGCAGTGGACATTTTATCATTCATGAAATCTTTTTGACGCACACTAAGAAGTGACAACTTTTCTCATTTCCTATGCCGACAATGGAAAACCTTTTCTTTGAGGTGAAACTAACAACCGTTGAGGTGAAACAACTCAGCAACCGTCTGGAAGAATTTCGACTTTAATTTTAAAAAGTAGTCAAAACATGCTGTTTGCACAACAAAATGAGTAGAAGCGTGCAACTTGTGAAAATAAACCATTAAATGGACCCTCCCATTACGTTCTTACAGTTTCAGGCAAAGAATTTGGTAAAATTCTTGGTATAAACTGAAGGTATTTCATTGTTTATGTTTAAATCGTGTCAGAGTCGGTTTTTTTCTGCAGTAGCATCTGTATGGCGCCCATAGATAATGCTCTTCACAATAGGGGTGAATAAACTTTAGTGGTCGTTAAGATTAGGAACAAAGTACTGTAAACTATTTTAATGGGTTTATGCAAAGCACCAAAAACAACTTCCTACGGAGATTACGCATTCTCTGTCTCTATCCTGACGCCATGATGTCTCATTGGGCTTAAATTATTTACTTCATTTTGGATATGCATACTACTCCGGGATCTTTTCATTCAAATAATTTGATTGTTTTGTTTTGTTTTACACAATATTCTTTGTTTGTCTGTCATTGTAACTCTCTGCCTTCGCGAGATTGATTTGATTTGGCTCGGCTAGAACTTGTTTGTAAAATTGGATCTCTAGCTATTCCCCCCAAAAGACCCAATTTAACTATTCCCCCCCAATTGGAAACTGTACATAATACTCGTATTTTAGTAACGTGTAAGTAACGCAAGTGTAGTATACACCAATGGAACTGACAACAGATGCTTCTAATCAATTTGTAACTGAAAACTTTAAATTTTCAAAACAATGTTTGAAAGGTTATATAAATTTAAAAATCTTGAATTTTAAAAATATTTAATGTTTAACTTTCTTGAATTATTTAAGTTAGCATCAGTGCATTGTACATGATTTAAAAATTAGCTTGAGCTAATAAATGATGTTATAATAAATAGTTTAATTTGAACACAAAGAACTGAAAGATTATTTTATTCTTCATTCAGAATAGGTCAGAATCACATAGATATGTAACTTCTATCACCTTTATTTCAACCTTTAAATCCATCTTAACACATATGACCCCAATTTAACTATTCCCCCCCAAACGAGTTGGGGGGGGATAGTTAAAGAGGTTAGATTTTCAGTGAACATCAATGGAATACTTTGTAGTATTGCATATACATATACACATACATATACACATACATCATATACATATATTTATACATATATTTGTATATATATATACACAAAAGATATAAAGATTAAGCACTGTCAGCTGCAGATGGGATCGTAAGATCTTCTGGTTCGACTCCTGGAACAGCAAATAAATGCTGAAGATTTAATGATCTGGACTTCGGAATCGGCGGCAACTTTTTTAGCTTATTTTCCGGTTGCTGCAGATTTTCTTCTTTAGATTTACGTTTTTTCTGTCAGAGTACGTATTTCCAACCTCATTGCCAGTTAAAACGATGATTTGTACTTCTTCCCTTCTTAGGTTTAGTTTTTAAGTGATTTTTAGAAGCTAAGTACTCCTTAGGAGACCAATTTTATGACAGTGGTTGTAATTTCCTAAGAATTGTTGCCAAAACTGACTGAAATGTGACAGCTAAACGTAATTTTTAACTAATTTATTGGTATTTTTGGTATTTTCTGGGAGGAAGTTGATGAAAGTTTGTTCTTTGAAGAGACGTCAAAAGCCACGCATGTGGTCTTAATTATCCGTTAATGTTCCAATTAACCTAACATCGTTGAAACATCTAAACTGCCTCGCAAAAACGTCTTTTCCCCGAAAAATGTAAGCGGGCCCTTAAATTGTTTTAAAGGTTCAAAAATTGAGGGTTTTGCCTCTCTTAAAAGTCACAGTTTCTGAATAATTGTGCCCCTGAAAAGGGCCTCTTTTGCGCAATTTTTGGAGTAACTTTTGAACAAGACAGCTGTTTTTTATTAGACGCATATTCTTTGTTTTTGTTTGGATCCTTTTGTTTGATTTTGAGCGTCAATACGACTCCACAACTTTTCTCTTCGTTCTATTGAGTGTGTGGAACCGCTTTTTGAGGACAATCTAGACGTTGTGACTATCACGTTTGAATTGCACAGATGCTTTAACATTTACGAATATGATGTCTTCGGAAAGCTTTTGGAGTATTAATTATTATATAATGAACAGCGGGTTTTACTAGAACAAATGATTAAATATACGGTCTGTTTTTATTTCCAGTGGTTAATCGCTCACTGTTCGCCAAAACCATCAACTAAATCACTCTTTTGCCTTATGGCCTAGAAAATTTCAAGAAGCCTAAGCCTAACTCAGTCTTGCAACACTTCTTCTAAAGACCTAGAATTTCTTATATATTTCAACTTTTACTGGTTCGACAAAAACTAACACGGAATGACTAAAACCGTACGAATCTGTTAGTGTATAATGCTGCAATGCTATTCGCTTAAGGTTGTGATTCCTTTTGGGCACACATTGTTGTTTGGTGGCGTAAATCAAGATGAAATTTGATGAAACTTTCCGAAATAAGTTCTTTTAGCGTTCTAACACCCTCCGCGCAATCCCGATTCAAAAATTTGAGATTTCCGGTCAGAGTGGTTTTTCCCAATTTCTGAACGTTTGGCATTTGCTATGCAGTTACGACTATATTCATTTGCAAGATCTCATTGAGCTTCACATTTTTGCTTTTTAAAGCAAGTTTCTAGCTTTTCTCTACCGTGAGATATAGCCGTTTTTCTTGTTTTGGCGTCGTAAACTTGTGATTTTTGCAGAAATCAAATAACCCTACATTTCTTGAACTACGCAAGCCGTAAAATCAAACTAAGGGCGTCGATCTGAAGGTCTCACAGGGACAAATTATCCGACGCATGATCGTCTTCCAACTGCTATCCTGTAGGCTGCTATCATAAAGAATGTAGTTTTTGCAAAAACACGACCAATTTTTTTCCAAAGATTGTGGAGCATTCACCATGCAATCTGGAGGGCTGCTACTGAACATATGTGTTCTGCACAAATATACCCAGGGACGATTTTTTTAATTGCCCCGATTGATGCTTTCTAGCTAAAGTAATCGCTTGACAAATTTGGAAAAAGTAGGCAAAATCCAGGTTACGCTCACATTTCAGCTTGTTTCTCTATAACGAAGAATAATTTCACAATAAATAAAAAATCGACCCCAGCTCTTTGATGGAGGTATCGAATGATATAACCGATGTCTCGCGAAAAAATTTACTTGAGTCAGCACAAATTCTGGAAAATTATACTTCTTCTAAAATGTGTTAAAAATATTTTAGAAAAGCAACATTAGTTTCGTGGCATGCATTAAAAAGAGAAAATGTCAAGCTACATTTTGATATAAAAATGGCCTCTGAACTCCAAGTAATGAATGAGTAATAATGGTGCAAACTTTATGTGACCAAAGGGAATCACCACCTTAGCAGAAAATGGGCATCACATAAAATAGTAGAACTGTTCTAATACAATCCATTCAAGACATACCTGACAGTGATGTTAAATATTAATGTTGTTGTAAATTGTCGAATTACCAAGAGGTTATAACACCAATTTATGGTATTATAAACTCTTGTCGATACCTATCCGGTTCAATTTTTAACAATTGAACTTTCCTTAATCCTAGTTTTAGGTATCTGACTCAGTTTTGGCATTGTCAGACCCAATTTGGGTTCGTTGTAGCGACGGAGCCGGGTTACCGGGTCAAGAGCTTCGACCCGGTCCTGCTTGACCCGGCTTTCCAAATTTACTACATATTTTAGGAATTTTTATTTTACAGAAATTAAAATATTAGGTTTAATTTTTGTTTGATGTGCAATTGTTCTTTGTTTTTCTATTTTACGTGCTCCGCTCTTGAGCATTTTCAGCCTGAAGTTATACGTATGTATTTAAAGTTGGTTTCCGACAGATAATTGTTTAGCTTCTTCAGTTCCACGATTATTAATTGTGTATACTAAACAACATAAATTTCTTTCGAACTTTATGGTTTACAGATTATTTTTAGAGAAAGGGACAATTTGGAAGTTACCCAAACAAATTACGCACTACAAATAAATTTCTAAGCTGTTCAGTGTTTTTAGGACAAGTATATACATATTAGATCCTGAAAAATTTTTAATATTTAAGTAATAATTTAAGGAAAAGTTATTGGTATTGGCAACTCATTTCTGCATTAATTACTAAATCTCTTCTTTGTTATTCTTATTTATTACTAAAGTTATTACTATTACTATTACTTATTTACTATTGTTACCTACTACTTATTACTATGCTAATACTACAATTTATTACTATTACTAAAGTCTTATTTATTATTTTCATAAAGCTACAGCAAATATATACATGTCATGTAGTTATTTTTTCAAGGTGGTGGTGATGGAACATGGAAGTCAAAAATCCAATGTTTTTAGGCAAAATCAAAATTTTTTAAGATTTTTGGATTTTTTGGAAAACCGGATCACCGGATCAAGTCCTAGTGAGTGACGGTTCCATCACTGCTACGTTGGCTTGTCAACTTTAGTCCACAACTTTGCGCTTTTCCTTGCCATCTCTGGCTATGCAATGTTGGCGCAATTATGCGTTTTTCTGCATTCGTTTCTGACTTTACTTTTCGGGCTACAAATTCGGGGGGGGGTCGGTTGTGCCTGGTCCTGCTATCTCTCTGAATAGCTTCATACAAGCTTTTAGGTTGCTTTATTTTTGTCTTATATTTTCTAGCCCAATCATTCATAGCTAAAGACTGGTAAACAAGTTTTTCACAATTGCTATTGCCCATCGCTGATGCTATGTGACTTCCTGAAAACTTGAAAAAGAACCCACCCTGTGAAAACTGTCACATAAAAGTGGTTCAATAATTTAGAAATAGGATATAATTAGAATCTCTCAGTGCTACTTTCTGAGTCAGAAAAAGGAGAGGGCAAACTAAACTACTTATATATAAGTTTTCTGTCGGAGTCTTGATTAAGCCAAACCTTTCGTCAACTTCTCAAGGCGTCTTTATTTTTGCCTCTCCTTAATTGCTTCAAACAATTACGTCGCTGAACTGTTAGACTGAATACAAACAAAGATTGTGTTTTCCTGTGGAACGCGGAAGGAGTGAGAGCAGAAATGCAGAGAAAAGAAATTTTTATCGCAACAGGAACTGAATTTTCAGCGTGGGAGTAGAATTTGGTCATCTTTCCATCCCCAGAGGGGGTTAACCGCTCTTGATTTGAGAAGTGTTCTTGAGAATTTAGCTTTTCCTAAATACCAGGAATTCGCAACTTGAGGCCAAAAGTACTGAACTTCAGGGTCAAAGTGGCGTAACCAAGTTGCGTAATCTTTTAAGGTGAAAATTCTCTAGTCTTGAGGGGGGGTTATGATTTTAAGGAGCAAGATTGAGCCGTCTCCGGTACCTGTGATGACTCTAGACAGATTAATTAGTTTGGGTTATAGTCACCGTTCAAGTTCAGTACATGTCTTTTCCAGCGTTTAGCTTTAACTGAACACCTTATATAATTTTTCTTGAAAAACATGCAACAGCAATACACTTTAAGCGTATCGGGTACTCTAATTTAATTGTGGCTCATGGCTATTTAGAAAATGAATCCAATTGAAAACACGACTATAATTAAATTTAGTTGCACTATGTTGGGAAAGCTTCAGTTATGTACAAATCCACTTGGTGTTTGATTTGTGCTATAGTTTAAGTGCTACGATTTTGTGCACAACTTTTGTATAGGCTCAGGGCTATAGGATGGATCTTGCACGAATGACGGTATATTTACGCAGAGTTCACAAAATATTACACACTTTGCCCTTGGCTAATTTAATGCTTTAAGAACCATGAAATCCTGACATTAAAAACCATCTCTCATGATTAATTAATCCTGAACTACATTCTGTTGACTCATCTCTCTTGATATTAAGCTTAATATTAACATAAGGTTAGGGCTTAGCAACTCTGGAGATCGATCCTATTCAATCCAGCTATTGTTGCTGATCAACTTAATTGTTGTCTAATTAGGAATCTAATTAGGTAATAATTAATTAGCTCAGGTGAATTTCTCATTATCAGCACGGATTTCAACCCCTCACGTGTCACGTTTAAAATGTGTGTCCGATTTCTTCAAATTTAGTGAATATCAAGCACAGCCAACTTGTTGGCCATGTCTGACTGTCGGAAAAATGCAGTCATGTAATTTCGTCCCAAGGTTTAAGTCAAGCTGGTTGGGTCTGTTTACTGAAGACTTTGAGTCGAATGAAGTCTTTTTTAATTGAAGCGAGATGGAATCTCAAGATGGGAAAGTCAATTCCAGCTCATATTTCACGGGACTATGCACCACTGACGGTGTCATCCTTAAAAAGCTCCCCCTCTCCACTGGGACATCAAATTCCTGAAAGATTCTTGATTTCTAAGCTTTATTGCCCCAGTCAGGGCTTATCATAAACTTTTATACCATAAGCTAACTACGGACCCTCCCGATTTCAAACTTTTATGCGTCTGTAATTTCTGATTCAAATAGACGGCATAAAATTTTTGCATCATATCTCGTGTCAGTTTTGATGCTCGGAAGGGGAGTCTTAAATTTTTGCGGTCTTGTTGGTAGCATTTAATGGGGGACGTTTGAAAAATGACAAAACAGGTGTTACCACTCAAATAAAGCTGTAATGTGCCCTCCGAGTTGCCATAAAGCGCATAATAAACACTTTGCATAACTCTTGCGAAGAATGTAGATAAATTTTAGGAAGTTGGCCAAATCTAGGACCGTTTGAAGTTTCCAATTTGATTTTGCAGCAAAGTGTTGTGTACTCTGTTATTAATCCGCTCTAAGTAAGGCATCTGTCATTAGCATTTAACTAACCAAAAAATGCCAATTTTCTGGTTTTATCAAAATTTTGTTTTATCAAAACTGGAAAATGATGCTCTCTGCCTTTTAGAATTGAGATGCTCAATTTTATTATCCCAGGATCTAGCTTAATTCACAATATCTAGAGTTTCTTTCAGTACACAATGTTATTTCCTACAAACGCATTCAGGGAGAGTATTTTAGTGTATACAAAAGCATATGATCAAATATTAGCGACCAAGTGAAGCACCAACTACGGCTGACGTATTGAAAAAGACTCCAAGCTAATCTGGTAATATGACTATTTTATGATTAAGAGAGTTAGCTTGTATAGAAATTTTGTTATCGTGCGTGCGTTTAGGTATTAGTTCACTGTCCTCCTACCTATATTTTCTTCAGCTATGGCTATGTTGTGGGTCCAATCTTTAGACTAGAACTTCCGGTAGCACAGGGAAACGTTTCCCCAAAGTGAAATCTCAAAAAATATTAAACTGAAATTGTTATTCCAGAAAAATATTACCAGCTAAATTGTTTCTAGTGGAAAAATTTCATCAACCTCAGGAAAATATAAACTGAATTCAGATCTTTTCATGTAAATATGCGATTGTTTAGAGTACGATTTTTGCGCATATGACTTCCTCGAGAGTAAATACTAAATGATTGTGCAAATAAAGGCAAAAATCATAACCTTTTATTGCAGGTTTTATTTATTGCAAATATCGATTATGACGACACAATTATCGCTGAACTTCACTCAAGCCCCAGCGACTAGTGACTCTTCTTACTGTCCAAACTACGGCAATGAGACTGTACTGCTTACACCGGCCGACAAAACGTTGGCAATAGTCATGTACTCTACTGTAGCTTTAATCTCTGCCGCCGGAAATAGTGCTGTAATTTTCATCATTCTGTACTTTATTCGAATGCGAACTCCCACAAACTATTTTCTGCTAACCCTGGCAATCTCAGATGTGCTTATGGCGGCCATGTGTATACCGTTCAGCTACTGGCCGGTCCTAATTCTACAGTACTGGCCTTTTGGTGCTGCCATGTGCAAGATGCTGAGTTTCTTCAAGGTTACCGCTGTCATGTGCAGTGCGCACACCTTGGTTGCTATCAGCATTGATAGGTAAACTGAACGTTTGTTAATTTGATGAAGTGGGGATTATTTTTTATGATGATTTCGCATTTTATAGGCTCTCATCATCGGAGGCCCCTAAATGCTGCCTCTCCGTTGACCGTATGCGGACAAGAGACGGACAGACGAAGGTCAAGGATAGAAAACAAGACCCCCAAGCCAAGCTGGCGTACGGTTATTGCGGACACACCCAGGGCAACACGCGCCGTCTCTTCCGGCACGTACCGCCCCCCGCATGCCACTAGTATCTAGGATTGCTGAAACCTCCTAAAGCCTGCTTAGAAGGCATTGGACAAAATGTTGGACCGGGGATTAGTCCAAAGAAAATGTTAACCCCTGATTCCACTCCGCAAACCAGACTCCAGTGCGCTCCTCGCGCAAGTCAGACAAAACTCGAAAGCGATTGGTCTAATTTGCGGAGGCGTCAGCTGTTAGCGATCAGAGCATAGTTTTTGTCCCGATAACAGAGAGCATGCCTAGTGACATACTCTATCACCAATTTTCTTCTGAGTTTACGACCAAATTAATACTGAATCTCATCCTACCTTACTCGTACCTCAGATACAACATACCTATTATGTTTGTTCATTTATGCAACCATTATTTCAGGTTTGCCGCAATTATGTTCCCCCTACACCATCGACTGACGCCGAAAGTAGCCCTCTGTATCATCATCTCAATCTGCTCTTGCGATGTTCTGATTGCCAGTCCGATTTTGGTCGTCTCCCAGATTCAAAGGATCTCAAATTCCTCCACCTCTGAGCACTGTATTGAGAACTGGAGCTCCAGTTCTGGAGGTTTTACCTACAGTAGCATAATCATGGTACTACAGTACTTCTTCCCGCTGATTACTATGGCCACTACATACCTAGCCATCGGATGTAAACTGTGGCTCTCCAGAACCCCGGGCGAGACTGGGGCTAAGATTGAGAACTGTCGAAAGAAAACCAAACGCAAGGTAAAACAAATCAATCTTAAGACCTCAAATCCATTTTGGTAGCTGCTTTTGCATGTTTTTGGAATCATCCTTCTTAAGAATATAAGCGTTTGAATTTGAAGTACTTATACTTGAGATAACCAAAATAACTGTTTTAGCGCCAGGCTAGTGTTGTTGCCCGGCCGGTTTTTTGACTCGGCCGGCCGGACCCGGCCGGCTGAGCTTGTCAACCAGGCCGGCCGGCCGGCCGGCCGGCCGGGTCAAACAGGCCGGCCGGTCAAAAAAGGCCGGCCGGTACCAGTTTTGCCCTATTTTTCGTGTATTTTGCAAAATATTTAGCATTAATTGATGCATACAGTTACTTCTGGTTATGTATAACAGATAAAAAAATCAAGTAGTATCCTTTTTCTGAAGACCGGCCGGCCGGCCGGCCGGCCGGCAGCGTCTGTCCCCGCCGGCCGGCCCGCCGGCCGAGTGTTGGCCGGCGGCCGACCGCCAGCCGGCCGGGTTTTCCTCGGCCGGCCAACAACTCTACGCCAGGCTAATAAATTATGCAAAAATGAAAATCGTGATAGATATCGTCATAGTCACTTCTTCGACACTCCTGTGACAGAAAAATAGAGCGTTCGAGTTGTACTATACCGACTTTAGGTGAAGTATGAACTAATTTTCAAATTTTAATGTCTGCTAAATAGTTTTTGGCCCCTGCGACCACAACTTAAACCAGAGATAAGGTTTTTGTGTTAAACATAGGAAAGTTTGACAACAATCGACCTTTCTGTCTTAGGCTATAGCCATGATGTTTGTGGTATCGGTGGCTTACGCTGTCTGTTGGCTTCCGCACAATGCCCTAACCATGATTCGATTTCGATGTCCCAGCTTTACTGGTCATCCCTACATCATCTTTATCTGGTGGGGCTGCCACTTCATGGGCATGTGTCAGTGTGCCGTTAACCCGTTCATCTATTTATTTGCCAGTGAACGATTTCGCGAGGGCTACGCCTTTCTGCTTCAGTGGTGCCCCTGTATACAGTATCAGCCTAAAGCGCTAGCCATCTCCAATACAAGTACGGTACGGGGCACTGGGAAGGGAAGACTTCGAAACTCTCGAAGAACTCAAACTTCAAAAGCACTCAAGGCCAGAGAACGTCTTATCAATCGATGCTATTCTAGTGAACCCACCATTTATGTTTAACGTTTTTGAACTGACCGACTGCCAAAGAAATCAAAGGCAATATCTATTTTTTATATTTGTAACATTGCTTTAGGCTTACACTGTAAACAACATTAAATATTCGACTGAACAAGTTTAGTACCTCCTATTCTGAACTTTAACCCTCTTCTGCCAATCTTTCTCGGGGAAAGCGGCTGAAAATTTTTGACTGCCGTTTTTAACTGAGAGCACCTAGAGATGGGACTACCACCAATCGATAGAGAATTAATTGCGCTACATTTCAAAGTAAGCATTGAAGGATCCCCGATGCACCCAAAAAAGTTAGAAGCCGTCAACGTCGGACAAAGTACGGATTTTGGCTAAACTTTCAGTGCAGAAAACCAATTCATTTATTTCTAGGTGCAAGACTTGACTCTGAGACAGAATCTGCTATACGTTAATTTAATCTGCATTACCTCCCCTATCACTTCGTAGAAATGCTGCGCCGCCAACGAATAACAGTCGACGCTAGAGTCGTTTAAAATAAATAAAGAAACATAGCGCACAAATTTGCCGAATTATTCCGCCAAAGGACTTTCTTTTGCAACTATTGAAATCACTACAAATTGTAGTGCGAGTGCGAGTAGAAAAAAGGAGCACGTGATCAGAGCTCCACTGTGCATCCTGTGTCTGCTCTTTCTGCAACAGACACCAAAAATCACTACTTGTGTCAAATGGCCGCCGCGGGCATAAAAGGGTTAAACTCTAAACTGTATACGAAAACTACCGGTAGGAATTGAAATTTTCAATTTCGCTCGCACTCTTTAAATAAGATCATAACACCACCACATAGACCACGCAAACTTAAACTTTACGCCGGAATAAATTTTCTTGTACCGAGTCCTAAATATTTCCTTACATAAATCAAATAATCCTACACAAAGCCCACGTTCCTTTATTAAAACAAAACTAAATACACTAAGTGTACGACCATAACAGAACCAAACAAACATGCAGTCTACAGAAGAAAAAGCACCGGTCAAACTGCTATACATAAAAACAGAAAACCACCATAAATACATTACTTCTAAACCAAAACTAATAGTCCACATAAGTTACACGTTCCTTCAAATGAGCCTTCCAAACGGGTTCTGCTACACTTTTGGAATTTCTGGCTCTTTCGACAGTGATCAGCTCATTCACACAATCATCGGCCCGATAGAGAACCCGCAAATCTTCCATTGCCTTTTCCTCAATCTGCAATGAAAAAGCACGCCAAACAACTGAACCGCTGACATTAGCATATCACAAATCACTCTCTCCTGTTCGGACTAAGGCTACGGCCTTAGTGACTGCAGGCAGGCGTTTTTCACTATTTCTTTATGATTAATGCCTTGTATCCTTCGTGGATCCGCCTGCTGGCCAGCGTTTACTTCAGTTTCTTGACGTAAATCACTCAGAGAAATTTAAATCACCAAAAACAACAAAAAAGCTACTCTGCAACTGTAATGTAATGTAACGTAACCAAAATACAGATGTATGACAAAAAATCAACCATAACGTAGACATAAAACGATCGACCGACAAAGTATGTCACTATCCACAAACACACAGTGTATAACTCAATTGCAGTCCAAACAAAAACTGTCCAGAATTTTTCGAGTCTCAGGCAGGTGCTACTCCAGTGACAATTGCGCTTCTTTACACACTGAAAATAATTATAACCAGGAATTTGTGCTACACTTCGTAACCTGTATGATCTGAAAAGACTTCTGCTCCTGTTCCCTTCTAGCCTGCTGTCGCTGCCTTTCCTCCGCCACAATATGACTGAAACTGGTATCCGCTCCAGTGCCGCCGCCAACAAGCGGAATCTGTTGATCCGCACTGGCGGAAGGGATCTGCCCCATAGCGGGTGCTGGTGGCGAAGAGGGGGACCATCCCCCAACTGCCGGTAGATTTGAAGGGGGTGAGCCCCAGAAACTGCCGCCGGAACCAGAATCCAGCCGTTTACGATTGCCCTCAGGCCCCACACTGGCGGTGGGAATCTTCCAAGGCGATCCGACAGGACGCGATCGGAGAGGAGTCGGAAGGCTGCAACAAAAATACAAAAAATATCATTTTAATTTGTTAATCAAAAAATCAAGACAGAAAAGTCAAACTGAAATTTAATCAAGTATTAAATCGTAATACCATATTTACACGACAACGTATAGACCTGTTACCTACCTAAGCTTTTCTAGTTGAACAATAACAACTAATTGGTAAAGCAGTTGTGATGGAAAGTCCGTAGGGACGGGTAGAGCAACGAAATGCATGCAAAATGTTTACTTTTATACTACAACTGAAACTGAACAATATTTAAAAAGCACGATGGAAACATCCAGAACACATTAAGTAATTGTTATTTTTAAACAACAATACTTTAGTACATACTCGATCGATTTCTTGGGAGTAGGCTTCTGGGTAAGTTCCTTGGCCTGCTGATACATAACATCTTTCAGGGACACAAATTCACTGGGCTCTGTTTTACTTTCAGGCGACGGAAGAACACACCTAAACACAAAACACACATTAGAAAATAGCGGACAATTTATTATAATAAAATTTATCTAATTAATCAAAACAACAAAATTTATTTAATTAAACAATTTTTAATCTTGATTTTAGCAGAATTTAGCCGCACAAATCGGGCGAATCTATATACCATAACGACAGCCCTAAGAAAGTAAATGCTTAGGAGTTAAACCACATTACCAAGCTTTGGGTCTAGCCTGCAGTTCCGTTGCACCGGTCGTAGTCCCATTGTCAGCGCCAGTTTCTCTATTATTGCTTCGCTTTCGATCAAAATAGCTCTCCGGGCGCTGTTTGGGTCTGAAAATTAACATAGAAAAGCAAACTTCAATAAACCAAACTCGCCAAGCTTGACAGTTCCCAAAATCTGGCAATTTTTAGCTGAATTAATGGCAAAACCAGAAAACATTTGCAGGCCTCGTGCGCACAAATTTTCGAAAAGTAGGAATAAAAGTAGGAATTTTGTTCAAAAAAGTAGGAAAAAGTAGGAACAAAAAGTAGGAATTTTGCAAAAAAGTAGGAATTTTAAAGCAGAAATTTTGCCAAAAATTATGAGTTTTAGCATAGGTAATTGTTGAGTGCTGCGTAGTTAGTTAGTAACTTGATTGTGTTGATGCACTCTATTCTAGAAAACCCATATCTACGCACTTTGACGTTTAACCGAAAAAGTCTAAGGGCATCAAAGCAATTGATTTCTATGTGATATTATTATTATTACAATACGATTAATACATATTGCCTGAAAAATTCATTTCTGATAATGCTCCATTCAATATCTCTAAATTTACGCAAACACATGTTTGTGCATAAATAAGTCTATTAAATTCTCAAAATTCGCTACATTTTCTTGCCCCAGAAGCAGGATTAGGACCAAAACCCTCTCCACATCTCACATCTGACCGCTTCACCCAAATTCCTTGAACCGCATGACATTATTCTACTCATATGACGGACCTACTTTGTTTTTTCTTTGACCTTAACAAAAACTTAACTTTTTGTTCATTTTTAAAATTTGTTCTTTTCCTAGCAATGCGTCAACCAAAGTTAATCAAGTAAAATACTTCCAAAATCCAAACAGATCTTTAAAATTAAAATCTAAATCCCACGAAGCCTGAAATCTTCAAAAATACAGGAAAGGAAAAATCTTCGGATTGAAAATGTGTCGGTTCTATGCTATGCTACACAAAGCTATTTGCAAGAATAAGAACCTTACCGTGCAAAAATCAAAAGCCAAATTTAAAAATTTCAAGATGATTGTTTTTGGATTCTGGTTATTTAAATTTGTTGTTGTGTTTGCTGAATTAGACATCACAATGTGATGGTCATCACTCGACGGTGCAAAGCGTTAGCCAGGAACTGGCCCCGTAAGATTGGTCAAAAACAACTAAACTAAACTAAGTTGCCAGAAGGAGTCTCAAAGCATGATCGACATCACGACGGCTGACGTCTCCTCCTTTTTTAGAAAATACTCAAGGCCATATTTGGCGGCTAGCCCGAGGAGCAGCACACAGCACAAGTCTTCAATGCAAAAACAACGGCATGATAGCCTTTGCACCAAAGTGAGACGAGCAAAAAGTGTGCTGTTCTATGATATAGCCTAGACGGGTGGAAGCACAGCGATTGCGATGCAAAACTGCCTTAAAATTAGTATATATACTGTGCATGCATTATGGCAATTTTGAGCACAATATACGTAGCCCTTTTCTTTTAGACTTACCCTTCATGTAGCACTACAAGAAATAGTTCTAGTAAGAGGCTATATATATACTCAACGTTAAACATATATATATATACAGAGAACAGTTCTGAACAAAACGGACTAGCCAAGTCTTGTTTCGCAAACACATGTTACGGCCTGCAGAATAAAAGATGTTTCAAGAGTGTTCCTTTTCAGCGAGTAAGGTAAAGCATTAAAATCAAAATTTTCCGCGCCGCAGGCGCGAAATTTTCGTAAAATCACGCAGAAAACTAAAGTTAAATTATAATAAAATTTACCAGTCTAGGAAAAAAGGGATCTTTTGCGCTTTTCCCCCCCAGCCCTAACTTTTGATTTTTTTGACCAATAACTTTGAAATTTGGTGTGGGTGCATACTGGAGGCTGGTGAATTCAAAAATTCAAAAATTTTAAAATTTTAAAAAATTTTAAAAAATTTTAAATTTTTGTTTGGTAAGGGGGGACCAAGGGGAACCAAAAACTTTTTTGAAAAACATTTTGCTGAAAACATGCATACAGGGGTTTTCTGGGGCGCTGAGCACGAATCTGAAATCCGTTTTTCGATTCAGCTTTTCGTTAGCCCAGTATAAGCTTACATGTTAAGCTTACAACTTTAGCTTATACTGAGCTAACGAAAAGCTGAATCAAAAAGCAGATTTCAGATTCGTGCTCAGCGCCCCAGAAAACCCCTGTATGCACGTTTTCAGCAAAATTTTTTTCAAAAAGTTTTTGGTTCCCCTTGGTCCCCCCTTACCAAACAAAAATTTAAAATTTTTTAAAATTTTTTAAAATTTTAAAATTTTTGAATTTTTGAATTCACCAGCCTCCAGTATGCACCCACACCAAATTTCAAAGTTATTGGTCAAAAAAATCAAAAGTTAGGGCTGGGGGGGGAAAAGCGCAAAAGATCCGAAAAAAGTAGGAAAAAGTAGGAATTTTTGGCCTCAAGTAGGAAAAAAGTAGGAATCTGGAAAAAAGTAGGAAAAAAGTAGGAAAAGTAGGAACCGCACGAGCACTGCATTTGGGCAAAAAGTTGCCTAGTGTTGCTAAACCGAATTGTGTTTTAGCTGCCTACTTGAGTGAATGTGACACTAATGAGGAATTGGTGTTAACACACAGTTTACTCACAAAATATCATCAAAAACCATAGATAAGAAGCATAAAGCTTGCCCTTTCAAAATTCCATCAACTGCAACAGCAGAAGAATTATGATTTTCTCCCTGAAAAACACAAAATGTGGAAATTTGATAAAAGATAGCAAGAGTACATAATGCTAAGAGTATACCGCGATGTACGCATTCCGTTATCAGAGCAAAAACTATACTCTGCTCACTAACGGCTGACCCCTCGCAAATTAGACCCTAGTGACCCCCCCCCCGCAAATCAGTAACTGGTCGAAACGGGGGTACGCTCAACTCGCACTTAACTCCAACTGTTAATTTCCAGACTGTTAACGACAGGCAAATTAATCCAGAAAACCGCTTGAACTGGCAGGTTAGTTAAGCACTTCTCAAACCGGTGACCAGAGACAGTGCAGACAAATTTTACGCCTACCAAGAATTCGTCAGATTCTCTGAAAGCAGCCGGCGGTTCTAGGCCGGGGGAGGGAGAGTGCGATTTCAGAGCAGCAGCAGCAGAGTTCACCGGCGACGGCGTTTCAGCACACTCCGAAGAGGTTCTTCGTTTCCCAATCGTCGCTCCGCTGCCAGAAAAGCTAGGTCGACGTTTGCCGGCGCCCGATTTCTGAGCCTGGCTGGAACCCGCAAGAGTCCCGGACACCGAAGACGGACTACCATGAGAGAAGCCAGAGGAACCAATTGACGCCTGCTGCTGTTGTTGCTGCTCCACAGCTAATTCCATGTAGGCTTCTGTTAGCTCAGCAATCGTAATTCCCATAGACTTGAGACTGGCTAAGCTCATTTGCATATCTTCCAGGGATGGCTGTTCCTCGCGAAACGGCCGGATACGACGACGACCCACATGTGGCATCTACAAAAGAAGATCGAAAACCATCCTATCATAAAGCCGACAAAACTATCACAAGAAAGCCCGCAAATTTTCTGAAGAGATCACTGGAATATTTTAAGGATATCTCCAACTAATGAGCTAAATATACCGTATCTTTGACGCATGAATTCAACTTGTGAGAAAGTTGCACACGTGTTTCTAATATTGATAATAACAAAATAATAACGAGTCAATTAAACCAATGAGAAACTTTCTCATGTGTTGCATTTATCGACATCCAAAAGTTAACTAAAACACGACATGTTTTTACAAGTTTTATACCATATTCCTATAGTATGTGCCAAGATCTTGCAGGTTTTCCGGGCACAAGGCCTGCAGAGCCCCAGCTTCAAGCAGAGTGGCCAGATTCAGCGACACGAACTGAAGACAACACTGTTTGAGACCATTAGCATTGTAAAGATTGGCAAATTCCAGCAACTCGCACACATTTCTCATGTAAACTAAAATATTCAAATTCGACAAAAAGTATATAATTATATGCAAATTATAGAAATTAAGCAGACGAGTAGATTTTCAGTGCACCATATGACCAAATCATTACCTGTCTTATGCTTAAGCTTTTGTGCACCATGTAGAAATCATTAGGGCGAAAATTGTTTGAATCAATGGACTCGATACTCACTCATCAGCACAATTAAGTTAGGAAAGAAAAGTAGGGCACCTAGAGGCGTAAACGGTACATACGTATATCCAGTAAAAGCTTGCCGTCTTTCAAGAGTGCATAATAACTAAGAACACTGCTCGCTATATGGCATCCTTCGTTATACAAGCACCCTGCAGACCGGACATACCGTGCATACGCAGATTAATGCGCGGTCGAGAACAGAAAGATCTCATGTGTGGCACTCGTGCTCCTCACTCGAAGCTGCCTGTTGGACGTACAAAAAACTGCGTACAAAAGTTCCGGTTCCGGTTTGCTGAGAGTTCCGGTCAATTCGTAATAGTTGTGCACTGGGTACTCCCAGAGCTGCGAGAATAAAAAGGTAAAAAAGTAAAGGTAACCCCCGGAGAATTCTCCTACTCATGTCAGGGTCTAGGGTGCCGGTGCTCATCCCCGGATACACAGCCCTTGAGCCAGGATACCCACCTCGAATGATGACTGCAACTGTGGAGGAGGGGCCAGCTCCTCAAGGCAGACGCCCTACACGGTCTCCTGTTACCTTCCCACAGCAGTGGTAGCCATTGCGTGCTGCGAGAATGACACAATGTTAATAACTAAAAGGAGTGTAGC
>JASAND010010036.1:0-93922 GCA_030248195.1 Trissonchulus latispiculum
TATACGTATGTTTTGATTTTTAATGTCAAAAGTACAAGTTAATTAATGTGTCTTTTCTTTGTACGATAACCCGTATTGTTTTGCCGTATGTATATACAGGATTTAAATGAATTTAATTTTCTAATTAATTTACGTATCAAATTTTTAATTGCTATCAAGCAGTCAATTCTAATTTAAAAGAAGGCGTGTTGTAATCCTAGTATAGTTTGGGTTTGTTCGTTATTGGACTCTGGTGTTTTAGTATGCGTATAGTATTTGGATATATAATCTTTACTATTTACTGTGAGTGCCTTTTTGGCTTGATATCTGGAAATTAATGTTCTTGAAATCTGGAAATTAAATTTGAAAAGAAAGTCGACTTCAAATTCTAATTTTCCATATGAGCCTTTGCTAAAAATATATATAAAATTTGGGCAACAATTTGTGGAAATACTTCACAACTTTAGATCTTGTAAGTTGCTCCAATCTCCATAAATATACTGTTGAGGTCATGAAAATATGTTCCAATTATTTTCTTAAAATGGAATTTGCTGATCTTCTTCTTTAGTAGTGTTACTTGAACTTTGTTTATTATTACTTGGACCATTGCTTTTGATTTATGTGAAGGCAGGCATACGCCGTGTCTACATTGAATGCTGTTTTATAATTACGTTAATGAGTAAAGACGGACTTGTCGTTTTTGTAGATCTGATCAAAACTAGAGGAACTAGAGGTGCAAACTTCTATAACTTTGGACATATACGAAGGCTTTAGACAACGGTTGCAAGCTGTTTGGGCAAGACCATACCAAGGACAAGGAGTATCCAAACCAAGAGTTTCTAATAGGAAGAGTATCGGATAATGAGAAAGCTTTCTACTGTATTTAGCCTGGATCATGCTAGAAACAAGGCCGAAAAATCGGGGATCTCTAGTGTAAGAATACAGCACTGATATTTGTTAGTTGCGTTTTCGACAAATAACTAGCTAAGAAAGCCGTACGTTAATTTTTTTATACGACAACCAATGTTCCTACCTTTTTGCATGGTTAAATTTAAGTAAGATTAATTAGCAGCACTTCGGCAGAAAAATTATTACTGTACAACTTTCCCAGTTCAAGTTATCTTTTAATTTGTAGGAAACCCCTGTTTTTGAAATGCAAGTGTGGTCTACACATGAGTACGAAGGCCCCGCCCCAATTTCCTTCATGTTTCCAGCATATTGCATAATGGGGTTACATTAGGAGTGCTCAGTGTTTTTCTTACTATAGTCTAGCAAACTTAAACTGGACCAGAAAAGTGAATTTTGTGGTGAGTTCATTATTCAAGTTAGGCATGACAAAGTATATTTTCTGAAAGCTCAGAAATCAGATATTTCAAAAATTTTAACAAATTTTAAAATTAAAAATTTCATAAATTTTAAAAACAGTAGGAAAAGAAATAATAAGCAAAAAGTAGTCGAGTTTGGTATCAAATATATAAATGGTCTCGTTCAGGAGATCACGAATATGTATAAATTAAGTGGATTTGGGTCGGCACGTGGTTACAGTGGGCCCATATCCCGAAAAATAAAAGTTGCTCCGATCGCTACAAACTTGGGCTCATTTGAAGTAAAAGTTATAATTGGGTCATCGCTCAAAAATGCTGTCTGCGAAAGTTATTCCTCTTTAAAAACCAAAAATGGGTAGTTTTAACACATTTGGAGGGTTAAGTGGAAGCTGTGAGCTGAGCTGAATCAAGTCAAGCCAGTGCGCTATGTTTTGTGTCTCATCATTATACAGAACTACGGAAAATTGCATATTTGGATCTTCATGCATGCGTAAGATAGGCTAATTTAAACTTCAAACAAAAATAGCGCTCAAAATTCTTTGAAGTGATGGGTCTGAATAGCGGGGGGGGGGGTGGGCCGTTAGCGAGCAGAGCATAGTTTTTGCTCTGATAACACAGAGTGTGCCTAGTGGCCAGTGTTGGCATCTGGGATGGGATCCCATGGGATGGGATGGGATGGGATTGAAAACTCATCCCATGTGGGATCAGTGGGATTTTGTGGGATCATTTTGCCTTACAATGAATTCAAACACCGTTTCCAAATTTTGAAATAGTGAAACATTTTGGTAAATTTGGCATAAAATTTTGTGTTCAATTTCATGATTGGCGTTTTGATGACTACCAGCAAAGCAGAACATTGATCCCTTTAAGGTGCTGGTATCGCTTTGTGTGAATGTAAGCTTACAGGCTCCAATTTTTATGATGAAGGATGATGAAACTTTCCAAACATGACTCTCTTTTAACATTCTGGGACCAGTCCCGCATTTTTAGCTGAAAAGATAAAAACATCTTTGGTTTTCCCACTATTCTCTCAGTTCGCAATCGATACACCTGATTGGTTGATATAAATGGAAAGAGGTCACCGAAATGAACATTTTTGCTTTTACGACCTTTGACTTATATCAAGCTGTCAGTTAATGGGGGTCAATCACGAAAAATTCTTAGATCACAGATTTCGTTCATTTTCACACATAAACTAACCACATATGTCGTGCATATCTAGTTCAAATTTTGAGTTGTTTCGTTCAGTTCTCCGCAAGTTCGAGCCATCAACTGTGTACAATTTAAAGAGCGAGTTCAGCAGCCAGTTGAAGTCAATTTTTGCAAGTCAACTTGAAGTTAAATATGTTGAAATACAAAAATGTGCAATTTTCAAATATAGCCTGCTTGTAAAAATCAGCCATTTTCATAATTTTACAGAAAAAATTTAATTTCTGCGCTAAAAAATCTCTACACTGGCAAAGGATTCCAAGCAACATTGGGTATCGTTTGAAACCTTTATACATGTACTGTGCCACTGCGGAATTAGAAATTTTAGTTAGGACCTCTAGATTTATAATATATGCAGCTAAACAAAACTTAATGACTCTCATTTTTGGTCATTAAAAGCGACAGAATTTAGCGACTTTCGGCAGTTCGATAACTTCAAAAATTAATTAAAATTTTTTAATACCTAAATTCAAAATTCTAATTCCACAGTGACACAGTATCTGTTTAGAGTTTTAAAACTATACAAATGTTACCCGGTATCTTAGACCAGTTTCGAGATTTTTTGACGCAGAATTATATTACAATAATATTACACATAAATTACACTTTCGATTTCATATTTCGACATAGCAGACACACAATTACCGCAAAGTGGGCCCCCCCTTAAGTTAGTATAAGCCAAAATGATTTTGGAGGTCAAAAATGACCATTTTTGTGGAAATCAGTTTGTCAAAACTACTGCTAATCTTACGGAAAATTTTGATTTATTTATACTCAATCGATTTAGTCCTATTGATTTAGTTTCTACTGAATATATATCGTATATTTATATATCTCAATCTAATTGCACATCTTATTAATGCCTGTTAGTTTTAGTTCGTTGCTGTAAGCTAGAGGTTTGGCCGAAACACATATTTAGCAAAACTGCGATTATTTTTGTTTTAAACACCAATTTCTCAAAAACTACCCCATGAATTCGCGTAAGCTTTGGCAGGATGAAAATTCTCAGTATTGCGGAGGGACTTTTCTTGACTTGAACTTCACCAGCTGCGAGAATACTCAATGCGAAGTTGCAAAATTTCGTGTCATCGCACTTATGGCGGATTTTCTGGAGTTGGAGTATTAAGACCTGGTGAGCCAAATCCATAAAATATCCCTCGACTCACATGTCCTTCATATCATGGCACAAAATGAAATTTTGCCCGATTCTATAGTTTGGAGAGATCGATACTCAAAAGTTTGATGGTCTATATTTAGTTAGTATGTCAAAAAATTTTGCTGCCTTTTTGCAAATTTGCTTTTTGTAGTGTCTGTGACTACTCTTAACAGTAGATAGTAACGACAGAACACTAACGGATCAGAAAACAAGAAATAACAATTCCTTTCAATATTTTAACAACTGTTTTAGTCTTTTCCATTCTTTGTCTTCACTACAATTTTTTTGTATTTACTGATTATAAGTTTTAAAACAATGTGTCAAATTTTTACAACTCGCAAGATTGCGAAAGTTCATTGCGTTTCAAATGTCACAAAAGGATAGCACCACCTAATGACCCTATGCCAATATGAAAATTTCAATGCTACAGCGATTGTAAGGTCAAATCAGAGTTGGCTCCGGGTCCAAAATTTCAGACCCGGCCCGGACCCGGACCCGTCCAGACCCGGACCCGTCCAGACCGACCAGACCCGGATCCGGGTACCCGGATCTAAAAAAATACAGTTTGCATTTCAAACCTTCACTGCATTCTGAAATTTCACTGCAGTCTTAAATTTTACTGCAGCTTTATTAATAGCCCAGTCATGAATAAAACCTGTGACAAGCTTTAGGGAAAATTATTTTACGCTTTACGACAACTTTTATATGATTTTTCAGTGCTGGGACTAGTTTGGGATCTCGTTTGGATATCGGTAGCAGTTTTTTGTCATGAGTCCAGAGACACTACGAGAGAGTGTCCTTAAGATAACTAAGGATTGCTCTGGAGGAAAGAAGGTGAACGAATTTTTGGTGGCATGTATTTTAAAACAATGTCTTTGAGCTTGTTTAGTAGATTTATTTTTGCGTACATTGCAAAATCTTATACTAAGTTATCAATTCGAGTTATCATATTTCTGCTTCCAATTGTAGTTACATATTTTGTTTCTAGCCCAGCAGACCAACATAAATTAGAAAGACAACAACAAGCTAGGCTACTACTAAACATTCTATCTCAATGCCTAACACATCGGTTCTACAAATCTTTTTTTAGAAAAACAACAAATTATAATGTTTTAACATCCCTAAAGGCACTAAAATCCAGTTTCTTCAGTATTTCGGACCCGGACCCGGATTCGGACCCGCGGGTACCCGGACCCGCGGGTCCTAAAGTTGGACCCGGACCTGGCCCGGCCCGCGGGTACCCGCGGGTCCCCGCGGGTACCCGGACCCGGCGCCAACTCTGGGTCAAATACTGCAAGTGGGATTATATGGGATTGGAAAAAACAAGTTCGGACAAATGGGATGGGATGGGACGGCGAATTTGAAAATCTAATGGGATGGGATGGGATGGGATCGGAGAATTCGTCCCATTTGCCAACTTTGCTAGTGGCACACTCTTATATTATGTACTCTTGGTGTTTTAACGTCATTCGAAATAGTTTTTCCAAGTGTTAAGCTCCAATTCTGTTTTAATTTCGCTGGAGGACCAAATATTCCGTCTTAAAAGTCAGAAATTTCAGAAGGAGGATAAAGCTTTAATAGTAAAGACAACAACTGTTTATAATTTGTACCGAGGGAAATTTTACGAATATTTAGCGGTGACAAGTGTGAAAAACAAGAAATAAAAATTTACTATTAATTATTAGATATTTTAAAAGCAAGTTTCGGTGATTTTGCAAACTCTTGTGAAGCTCTAAAAACCATGTTAACGATCCAAAATTTTGCAATTATATTGTAATAACTGTACAGTTGTTTTCAGCATTTTACTTGCAATTTACTTCAAAAGCGTTGCTGTTTTGGTCCTGTTAAATTTGCTGCATCATTTGGCTAGGTTTCATTTCGAGGAAGAAAAAATATAGCTGAAACGTGGGAAATATGCCGTATAGGGAGGGATATACTCTTCTCCAATCTGTGTAATTTGAAGCCACAAATGAGATCGAATCGTACACAAAACTGCGTAGCATTAAACTTCTAGTCTATATCAATGATTGCCACTAAATTAAATTATGCTAAAACTGATCCACACAACCATTGCAAATGTTCCTGCTTTAATAAACTGTTATTAAATAGAAGAACCAAGCATTTACATCAAGAAAATGAAGTAATCCAGCAAGCACTGCAGGAGATTAAGATTAATTAATTTATTAAATTGATTAAGAAATTAATTAATTTCCTGTAGACCAACGGTCCTCGCAGATCAATTCAAGGCCGTCCGCAATGTCATCATTCTCGGAAAGAATTCCCCGAATTCCGACCACACGATAATTCTCTTGGCACTTATAGTCGGATTCCGTGACATTCGCGAAATTAGCCATCTGTGGGACTCCAACAATCCGGGTTGGATCTGCCAACGTTTTGTTCTTCCAATGCTGGCACAGGAGTGACAAGCCAAACAGGCGAGTGGAATCCATTTGGACCTTGACTCCAATCGAGTTGTGTAGACTTTCGCAGTCTAGTCTAAAGCCAGAAATTAACAGCGAAAAAGGACACTTTCAGCATTTGTAATAGTCTTCTTCAAGAAAGGGTAGACTAGAGTTAGATTTGACTTGATCCTTTTCCTGAAAGAGTCAAAAAGGTTAGCTTGAATTGGAGTTTAATTTTAACTCTACTCTGCTCTACTCTACCCTTTATTAAAAAGCTTCTAACTATGTATCTGCCTCTGCTACGGTTTATTTAACTAGTTCTACAAAGTGTAGGTACAATTGCAAAAAGTTTCAAATAATGGTTGATTGTAGCTAGTGCTAGGGCAGAAACCCTTGCCTGTAATTTGCTTACGTTTCCTGAGTTTCATTTTCAGTTTTTCTCCCAATTTTGCGTTTCCAAGTGAACTTTCCCTTGTTATTGCATTTAATGCTAAGACTATTAATGGATGCGCTGTAACTAATCTCCATAGCATTCACGGACCCGGTTGGACATAACAGTGTTGTTACTGTAGCATTGCCGTCTGACGGCATAATTTCCACGGTTTTTTGCTCTAAAATAAAAATTTAAATAAAATTTATCAGACGTTCCTCGGATACTCGACCACGCGTGTTCATAAATTGAAGCAAGCCTTAACTTAAACCTATATTTTAAACATGAAAAACAGCTACAGTAACAGTTAATTTATGTGTTGTCTAATAAAGACAGAGCAATTTAACCTATATTATTATAAATTATAATTTAAATTTATAAACTGTTTCTAAACCCGTACCTCCAGCACGAGTGTAGAAGACGCCGCCAAAGATTGCCAGGAGAAACCAGCAGTAAGAGTGTGTAAGATTCATTTGCTTTAGACGGTAACACAATTGTTTGCAGAGATCTTTTGATCTGATGTTCAGTGACGACCACAACTTCACGCGGAATATAAAAGAGTCTAATTAATTATTAATTATTTAACTTATTTATTAATGAATTAACGTAATTTAACGGTCATTATTTTATTTATAATTGTGCAGGATTCTTTTTGTCTCATTATAGAGTCAACGTTTGGCATCATTCTATTAGTATCAAGAGTACACAATAGATAGTATTTAAGTTTTTATTATTAATTAATAATTGCTGACAAAGCTGCAACTGCATTTTCGATCTGCAATACACAACCATATAGCATTCAACTCTTTATGGCTCGGCTTGCGCGAAAATATTGAAACAAGTATAAAACTCGTTCTTGCTCATGCCTAATGTCGCGTCAGTTAATTATTAATGAACTGGCAATTGCAATTATTAATCAAACTTACAATTGCTTACATCCCGTCATTTTTTCAGAATTAATACATTATGTAACTCTTGGAAGCATATGACATTGAGTACGTTAGCCCTTCAACTTACTTTGCCGATTCCACAATAAATAACTGAATCTTTTAGAAAACGCCGCCAATATACTTACACAAAGATTGAGCTACAATTTCAAGCCGACAAGTCTAGAAAGGAAGACTTAGATAAAACCTGTGGTTGCCTGTAATCGGTTAATCCAAAACGATTTGATGTAGTTTATGCAGGCACTAGTAGATCATTAAGTTTTGACATTATACCTTTTCATAGCCAAACTATAGGTGCTTTCATCGAATAACGTTGGTGCTTTATTGGGGTATTTCAATTCTACGCTGTTGTTCGAATATGCCAATAAAAAAGTAAAATCACCAAAAGGATTTTGTGTGGGTTTGTTGGATTTCAAAAATTCACAGTTATAATGGAAGGTGGTACGTGGTGTAAAACTGAAATCCACTGCTGAACAAGATATTTCAAAATTTAACAAAATCTGACTGGTTCTCAGATATCTGTTTATATCTCATTTAATTTAAACCTTAAGTACATGCAAAGAATAAGATGGCATATGTACGCGACTGCCGACAGTTGATTGTTGAAATATTGCAGTCCGAGATCACACCTGAAGGGGAAGTCAAATTTCACCGACCCTTGTGGAAGCAAAATTGGGTACCCCTTGTGTAAGCGATTTTTCCTAAGCGTACTTTTGAAAGCGATTTTTAGCGATTTTTGCCGTTTTTCACAAAAACAGACGAGTTTTTAGCAAAAACAAAATTTTGGACGTTTTTTAGCAAAAATACTGATTTTAAGTAAAAATCTCCTGCGAAGCCGGAAAATTTTTAATCTTAGTCGTAAAATCTATATTTGTGGCAATTATCTTATCCCTCATGGGCGTCTTCGCCGACGGGAGGAATTCCACCCTTGTCCATCTGTGTCCGAGACTAACCCTTTCCTAACGACATTAACATTCTTAGCATTACTAGCTTGTGACGAGTCTGAAAATGGACAGGTTTGGTCATCAAAAGGATTGCTCCGATTCAACTCTAGATCTCTGGTATTTTTTACATTCATTCACATTTACTGGTACCTAATAGTTTCATAAATGTCAGTAGCATGTCTGCATTATGCTCTAATAGACTAGCAAGATTCTTTATTGAAGCAATTAACACAAGATTTAAATGCAATGCCAACAAAGGACTGCATTTGATGCCATCAAAGTTAAGAACTTTAACTGCATGAAAGTTACCAAGGGGGTTTTTGTTTGCTCTGTCTCTCGCAAATTTTATTGGAGAACTCGAAGGCTACTAAAAATTGCAGTTCGCTTGCAGCAGCCATAGTTTTACATATCAAACAAGTATATACTAATCAATCATCGTGGGGACACTGAGCCCAGGTTTCACAGCATTTGTCCGTTGGCGTTGGCGAGGTTCGCCATGGTCGGTCTGTAACAATCTCAAAGTCAGAGAAAGTTTGCGTTATTCCAGCTGCACGCTTATAGAACCAGAGGTTAAGCTTGTTTAGCCGGAGGTAAACTTTGACAAAATTGACAATATGATTTTGCAAAACTACACACTCGTATTTATCTGTTCTTAGTTTTCACACGAGAGTATTCTGGTATATAATGTGAAAGATTGAAATCAGGACTGAAAGATGTGATGAAAAGTGTCCAGGACGGGGATCGAACCGCCGAGCTTTGGATGCTGAGCAGAACGCTCTACCACTGAGCCACATCCCGCGGACGTTGAGACTAGTTTGTTGCGCTGATTTCAACCTTTCTGGGTTGCTGATTAACAGTTAGTTTTCACATGAGTATATAATGGCATAAGAGTATTAAGCTCTTATATTATAACGTACTAAACATGCTAGCTATGCTCCGTTCGTTAAGTTGGGCCAAACTTTGAACTCAATACATGCTTTTATACGTGCTTTCATGTGCGCACCTGCTCGCTGAGTCGTGAGTCTAAGAATTAAGGTAAGCTACTAGTATATTTTAATAAATATAACTATAATAATATAACTCATTCGGTTAATGCGATTAAAACTAATTCTATAGTATTGTAAAATTCTTGTTCTCTTTTCAATGACGTAAGCATAATACCTGAATTTGCAGAAATGCTTCATGCAATTTTATTGTATCACTGGAAATCGACGAAAAGAGTTCCAACTAAATTACTAAATGCTGCTGCAGTGTCCACATTTCTGACTGAATTTAATTTCGTTCAATGTAGGCAGGTCCCCAAAATTCTTCCATATAAAATGAGCCAGTCATGGCGGGCGCGAGTAGTATAGTGCGAGTTTTTCGACCACCACTCCCGGAGGGAGTGACCTTTCGACCTACCCTTGGGTTTTGTATGTATCTCTGGTTAACCGCTGTTCTTTCCTTGCTCTTTTCCACACGAATGACCTTTGGACCTTTTACAATTACGTCATCATCTAGGTTTTGCAACTTCTATGTCTAATTAACTTTCCTTGCCGTCCCTCTGAGTTGTTCCCCGGGGCTTGGGACCCGGCGTCGGCCCATTACCGGACTCCTTACCTCATTACCTACCTACTTACGTATTTAACCTACCTACCTAATCTATGTACAGTACCTTACAGTAACCTACCTGTATACAGTACCTAACCTAGTCCGGCGCATGCAATATTTTTGTATTTTTATTATTTTTTTGGTTTTCTAAGCGTTTATTTACAGCAAATGAATATGTACAATATATACAGTAGTCCTTCCATTCTAGCTTCTTCATTCACCCACACTTGGCTTTCTCAGTCTTCTAACATTAAGGGTTTATATAGTCTGCTTGGTGCAGCATCACCCAATCAGGGGCCGGTCCTATCAAAACGGGGTTAACCTTAACCCGGGTTAAGCCTCATTTTGGGTTAACCCTAAAATTTCAGGGCTGGGTTAACTCCGGGGTTAACCCAGTCCAATCAAACATTTTTGGGGTTGGGTTACGCTAACCCGGGTTTAAACAGGGTTAACCCGTTTTTTTAACCTCTTATTCGATTCTTGTTAAATAAAAATTACCTATTTACTTAGCTGCCTAACTTCTCTACCTACCTACATATTTGGCTATTTGACCTATCTTCCTACCTAAGCCTTTCTAATTTAATGTTTTTGGTCATGTTTTTTCATTTGATTTGTTCGTTTTTATATTTTATGCTCACATTTTCAGTCATATATACGATTAGCCCTGAAGAGGACTGTTGGGGTAAGAGGAGCAGAGATGGAGGCGAAGCTTGGTTCCCAGAGTTTCAGCAAGGCTGTCGATAATTGTAATTTGTCATCCATCCGAAGGTCAACCAAATCGGGGCCCTTCTAAAACTCCCAGAAATGGTAATCCAAAAGTTCAATTTAAAAGTATTTAAAACCGACCGTTTACGACGACAGCAAAGACAAAGCGACATCAAGTATAGCGTAATATTGAAACTCAATCAGAACAAACATATCCAGTTGCGAATATTACAAACCATACCAGTGCGGCAGTTGTGGTCAGACGTTCACCAGGGCGTTCAACCTACAACGTCATGTTCAAAACCTTCACAGTGCCCAACCAGAGTATGATGAGTCCGAATCAGAGACAAGTACCGAATGTTCAGACAGTAGTGACTCGAGTTGTGGAGAGATCTATGAGCCTATGGATATCGGTAAATTTTGGGATGAGCTTGTCAAGCAGTCCGAAGAGAGGATCGAAGGTAGAATAACTAGATTAGCAAATGAGTAACTCGCAGACGGACATGATGATGTTGAAGCTGAAATAGAGGCTTACAATGAGGTCCGACCAAGGATCCGAGCTGAACTCAATAGAAAAATTTACTTTCACATACAGCGCTGTAAGGGGTTCCTCGATGATCCAATAATTGATGAAATTCTGACCAAACAAATAGAGTACGGGGCTCGATTTGGTAGACCTTCGGATGGTTGACAAATTCCAGTTATCGACAGCCTTGCTCAAATCCTGGGAACCAAGCTTCGCCTCCATCTCTGCTCCCCTTAGCCCAACAGTCCTCTTCAGGGCTAATCGTATAAATGACTGTGTGCATAAAATATAAAAATGAACAAATCAAATGAAAAAACATGACCAAAAACATCAAATTAGAAAGGCTTAGGTAGGTAGGTAGGTCAAATAGCCAAGTATATACGTAGGTCGGTAGAGAAGTTAGGCAGCTAAGTAAACAGGTAATTTTTATTTAACAAGAATCATAGGCGGTCAAAGATTACTCCTTATGAAAAGTTTATGAAACCTGATTGGATGATGCTGCGCCAAGCCTGTATAAACTAGACTGTATAGACGATACTAGACTAGACTAGACTAGCCTAGACTATAGACCATGGTTTTTTGTGTAAAATACTGTGTATTTACACAAAAAATAAATTTACACAGTGAAAAACTGATTTACACACCAAAATAGACAGCCAAGTTTTCGAAAATTTTTGCAAAAAGTGCTCTGAAAAAATAGTTTCCAAGCCTTTCATATTTAAAATAGTTCTAGCTTTTAGTTGGGGGCTGCCCCCCAGACCCCTGCCTTTTTCCAGTCATTCACAATAGTTTTCTGCATTGCCACATGATTATATTATGCAAATACTTCTGCTTATCCAGTTGCGTATAATTTATTTACGTACAGCGTGCAAATATTCATAAGATAGTATATAGTATAGCTAGTACATATGTACGATTCAATATCGTTTCTACTTTCTTGTATATATCTTTTATCATAAAAAGCAGTCTGAGCCACAAAAAATTGTTGTTGTCAGCACAATAAAAATTTAAAAGAAAGCTGAAAGAATGCAACTTTTCAATGCGTTTTTGCCGATAATTTTAGAAAATTTCTCAGCTTCTGGGGGGCCCCCGCCCCGCAGACCTCCTCCCTGTTCTGGATCTCTATTGTAGAATTGGTGCTTTCATATTATGGACATCCCCAGCAGCAATTAAAGCTTCGAACCTTTTAGTACGTAATCAGCATGTTTGTGAAAAAATTATTCCAAAAAGTTGGAAAAAAAGAAATCGTTTCAGTATGCGATGTTTTTTCAGAAATTAGAATTTGTCCAATGCTAGTTTTGACGTTAAATGGATTAATCTTTTGACCTTTCCACTGTGAATTTTAGTTCAATTTGCAAAATTTCCTCAGCGTCTGGGGGGCTCCACCCCGCGCGGGTTCTTCCGGGGCGTTACACAAGTGCAGTAGTGAGAACTTTGGCTTGAATGATCCGAAAATAACACTGGAACAAGAAAATAACGTTTAAACTTATTTTATGAAATGATTTTATAATATGAAATTGTTTGACAGAAAAGCTTGATACGAGATAACTTTATTATTGGCAGATATTCTAGACTAACAGATATAATTCTTGGCGCACAATCCTGTTTCGTGTCTATATTTCTGTTGTAAAGAGTTAAGGCTGACTTTCTTCTCTATAAAAGCAATAGTAGCAAATCTGCAATAGCGATAGCAGTGAGGCCCCAGTGAACAGCGAAAGTGTCCCACCCAATCCACTGATGAACCATGACAGAGTGTAAATGTAGTACTCTTCCTGATACTCGATGTGTGCCGTTGGCTTGTCCAGCACAACTTGAACTAGATTCAACTCTGATCTTTTCACATATGTACTCCAAACCATGTATTATATACATATGTACTACATATGTATCCGAACTGGCACTCAGTTCGAGTGTCAAGGCATTTGTCTTCCGCTGCACGTTCAGTTTCCTGTGTCGTATGGGTTGGCGCTGCGGCTCCAAGCATTCTTGCATTGCCATCGTTAATGGTTCCATCACAGAAGCGATCCATTTCAGTGTTTGGATCTGCATCAAACTGCTCACAGTAACCCATACAACGACAAGAATCGCAGCATGACTCCATTACAAATCCCCTCTGATCCGTACATGGCGCATCCTCTTTGTTTAATAAGGTCAAGTGCTTTACGTCGTAGCCAATAGTGTAGGAAAATCCGGAGTACCCATTGGTCAGTGGAATAGGGTTAAACGAAGCAGCGTTATCACCAATGATCAGATATACAACGTTGACTATATTTGGATTCAGCTGAAACAACTGCTTGGTGTTTTGCAGTGCTGTCATTTCCAGTATGTTTGTATTTATCAGCTTAAGGCAAACACCAAATTTGCTGTAAAACTTTTCGCTTTGGAGGCTATTGCTTCCTCAGCTGTAGACGAGACCAAGTCTAGTAGGCTTTCAAGTGTTGACAGCTTTAGGTTTGTCATTTTTTCGAGAAAGGACCCTCGAACATTCGGTGTATAATTTCTGTAAGTTATTGTGCCATTGATCAAGTCCTGCAGGTATAGAATCTCGGCTTCTTCAAAACCCATTTCCATCATAATGGATTGATTTATCCATTCAGTCGTGCAGAAAGTGATATTTGGGGTTGTTGACAATTGCTTCCTTTCAATTTTGAAGGAGGTAGGCTCTTTTGAATATTCTAGACAGCATGTTATGAGTTGTGCTATCAACAGAACCATTGACATCAGCATAGCGATTGCCCACACAATTTCTAGAATACTTCGCCTGTGAACAATCAGCTCTTTGATGCCGCGCAGTGTTGTTGAATTTGCAAAAGCTTCAATTGGTTTCGCCATGCCGTTGGCATCCACGTCAACTGGGGCAGACAGGAATGCAGAATAACAGAAGTAGTTCTAATCAGTGAATTATGACTTTATGGATCGAGGGACTGAGAACAAAAGATTGATTTTTGCTTTGTGTTGTGTGGTTGTTTTGTCAAAAGGGCCACTGTATTACACAGGGCGTATTTCAGAGTGTGATATTTTGTCTGGATACAGAAACTGCCGACCAACGTTCTAATATCTCATTCAGCAGAAGAGCTCTTCGCTGCGTTCATTTCATTTAAAAAATGAATCTTTTGTAGTGTTCATTTATTTTAAAAACAAATTAAAAGGGTTTAAATATACAGTGGTTGAGTTATCAGGTCCCCTACTTGTTTGTTTTGGCCAGTTAATATTTGATTAAGTGGCGACTGTGCTAACATACTAATTGAAGCAGAAGAGTAATGACAGAGGCTTCCTTTATTACGAAAGTTAGTGATGGCCAGAGTTCTTTTTGAATAGAGGAAGTAAATTATGGCTTTTGTTCAAACTAGTGTTTATCACAATAATGTGTTTTAGCGGAGAGAGCGGCCAATGATATGAAAGAAACAATTTCTGGGGATTTCAAAAGGATAATTGAGGAAACGATTCCAGTGTTTTGTCAGTGCAGTAGTTTAGTCAAGAGATCTCACCAGCATCGTACTCATGGCATGAAAAATAGCCCTGGAAAGACACGGATTGTTTCAGATCTCATCAGCATCCTACACATAGAATGAAATATAGGAATAGTTTTCTAAGCTTTGTCGTCGGTTTCATATTCGTGTTTGACCAAAAATGTTTCAAAATTATAATCATCGGAAATAAGAAATAATCGACAAAACAACCACGACTAAAGAATCCCATATCCCCGTTCATAGGGAGGCAAGCCGTAATATGTCTGTTTTTTTGTGAATTTGACAATAGGACATAGGAAATATGATCACTGTACAGAAGAGTATGGTAACAAGCATACTCATGTATTATCTTATCATTTGCCACTGCATCACTTGTAAACCGAACCTTTTCATTTTTCTTTGTTTAGCCCATGTCAAGATCACCTATGTAGAGCTTTACACAAAAATACAAGCAATATTAGACAAACTGTCTTGTTTTGTTCTGTGGACCCTTGGGGAACACAAAAATATGTGACAACGAGTGAGTAGATGCTCGAAAAATTAACTAGAAGAAGGCACACTTGATTATCTGAACAACTTAGTTCGCAATTAACTTTTTGTTTATTTATGTACCTTTTTGAATTAGATATTGAAGCTAATATCAATATTGCAAAGTTGACTAAAAATTATTTTTGCTTTGTCTAATGTCTCCCAAATTCGGCACAAAACAATATGAATCCGTTTTTAAGAAAAGCACACACATGCTCTCCACTATGAATAGAAGGCGTGGCAATGCTAAATTTCAAATGCAATTGGCAGTGCTTGTGCTGTAGTGTGAACCTCTCCCTGTCGTGCTTATGATTGCACTGGTGCATGTTTCTGTGCTTGAGCATGTGCTCTAGTGTGAATCGGCCTTAAATTCTGCAAGATTTCAATTGGTTTGTGCGCTCCAGATCTATTTCTCACTTATATTTTTCCTGTGGAATAGCTCAGTACGGTTACTGTGACGACAACTAAGCAAGTATACTTGGTCTTTGAAATTAGTGAATGGATCCTAAAGCGTTTCGGTTGTTAAATTTAAGATATCTAAACAACTCCTTACAAATAATATATTAAATATAAGCTGAATAAGTCATTAAATATAAGCTGAATATTCCGCCTTTTATATAATCGCTTGACAACTAACTAATGTCAAAAAAGCCAAGAACAGTAAAGAAAATAGTAATGTTTATGTAACTGTGTGATCATGCCCGTATTTATTTTGCACAGAGTTACAGCCTCTCTTCTCTGTAAAAGCAATAGCAGCAAACCTAAAATACGGAGAGAAGCGAGGCCCCAGTGAACAGCAAAAATGTCCCTCCTAAGCCACTCATGAAGTACTAGTACTAGTACGTGTAAATGTGGTACTCCTCCTGGTACTCGATGTGTGCAGTTGGTTTGTCCGCCACAATTAGAGTCATATTCAACTCAGTTCTTTTCACAAACGTGTTCCGAATCTCCCACCTTTTGCAGTATGGCTGGCAACGTTCAATGGGAACGTTCAATGGCAATACAGACATCTTCCACCGTATAAGATGCTGTTATCACAGTAACATTGGGCACATCGGGATCATACGCGCCTAGTAAATCCAGACCCGGGGGGCGGGGACTTGTTGAAACGAAGAATATGTTCCTAATTGATTCCAAAAGTGTAGTCAGTGAAAAGTTGGCGTATCCATTGTTTTTCTTTCTTCTTTCTGCAAGTTTCTTCTTCGGCAAAGTCTATTACGGTCATTCTTAAATCATTTAAATGATGGTTGTGGTTTCTGAAACCACAAGATAAAGGTTCACTAGCATCCATTTTGCGGATATCGTGCCTGCGGCCACGAAATCTTTGAGAGACAGAATTTTCACTTTCCTCCACGTACTGTGACGTACACCCATCTATCTCCGCCAAATACACTATTCCAGTACTTTTACAGTCAAAATTTCCCCTGATTGGGTATTCCACACCAGTGACAGAGCTCTTGAATGAGCTCACCTCCTTTTTGGCGGGACAAAGAGCACAGTTTCGGCTACATTTGGAGGTACCACCGGACTCGTTAGCTCGGTTTGTTGTATCAGTGCCAGGCGTGGGAAGCTTGGCCCTGACGAGAATATGACGCAATTTCGGCGGCGAATACGTGGCTGTTTTATTGATTATCTTTTCTGATTATCTTTGTATCCTTATAGATCCGGCCGCGACCCCAGATACGACAACTCACCATTTTACCTGTCCCCTTCACGCTGCATTCACCGGATTTTGCTTGGATAAACATCTAATTCCCCCTGGCCTTAAAATCAAACCCAAAGCCCCCCCAGACCCCGGAAAACTTGGAGCTATCAATCAAATGGACTGTGGCATTCTGTTATTTGGAAAGACGATTGCTGATCAGTTTGCATCAGAACTATGTTAGCTCCTCTCTGTCCCCTCAGATTGACGTTAATAACTGTAACTATCGCCTGCTTCGGAAGAAGGCAAATAGCTGCGGAAAATCAGTGAACTGTCAGAGAAGGACGCTATGGAAACCCTTCGATTGAAGATGAGCTGGATTCAGACGAAACCTTCCACTGCTAGACGCAACAGAAGATTCCTTCGCAACCGCAGGCGGCAGCCGTCACTTATCCCGTCAGATGATGACCTGGAAAAAGTGGTTATAGATCTGAATTCCGTTGGGATTACGAAGGAGCAAAAGTTTGTACTTTTCAAAGGAGTCGGCTACTCCCCTCGTCCCCGGGAATTCAGCAGATATGATCTGCTAACCAGCGTGTCTAAGTTCTCAAATCAGGTGACGCGCTCCTTTCTTGGGATTCTTCAGTCCAAGATATTTTGTGATTCCATCAAAAATGACGTACAGGCTATACCACTCTATCGTAGACGGTCGAATCTCTCCCGCGCTGAGAAGCATGCAATCAGGGAACTGCGTAAGAAGCAGGACTAGGACATCGTCATCAAGCCTTCTGACAAGGGACGGGCTGTTGTCATCTGGTCAAGGGACTCTTATCTCTTGGCGGCTAAGCGTCAGTTAGACGACACTAACACCTAAGCGCGCGACTCCTACGATAAAGCCGAATTCTATTCCCAGATCTTCGCCCACCATGTGGAGGATTGGCATGCTCGTGGCGCACTCAGCGAGAAGCAGCTTCAGTTGCTGACTCCTGAAGACGCCAAAGCTGCCAGATTCTATCTCCTCCCAAAGGTCCTGAAACAAAAGATTCCATGTCCTGGGAGACCCATAACTTCTGCAAATGTTGCCCCACTGAAAAAAATCAGTGGTTTCGTGGACACCCAGCATAAACCTCTGGCTCGCTAGATCCCTTCCTTCATCCAGGATACAACTGACATTCTACGCAAACTTGGATCCCTTACCGTGTCATCTGACTGTATTTTGGCCACAGCCGACGAAGCCTCTACACGAACATTCCACACCATCTGGGACGAGAAGCTTGTGAGGCTCTTAATTCCAGGTCTGATGCCCGTTATCTGACCGAGATGATTCTGAAATTTATAGACCTAGTCCTGACCCTCAATGTCTTCGAATTTAATGGCGAATTCTACACCCAGAGAGAGGGCACTGCAATGGGCACAAAGATGGCCCCCAGCTATGCCAACATTTTCATGGGTTACGCTTTCGAGAAGAAGCTATTTTCTATGGCCGAAGAAAAGCCCATAGCATGGTTGCGCTACATTGACGACGTCTTTATTGTTTGGAAGGGCTCCCGAGATGGACTAGACAGGTTTCTGCGTCTAACGAATAGCCTCATCCCTAGCATCAACCTGGAAGTTGACGTTGGAATTACCAAAGTCAACTTCCTGGATGTCTCAGTGGAAGTACGCAACGGCCAAATTGTCACCGATCTATTTATGAAACCCACTGACACTAGGCAATATCTTCACTACGAGTCATGCCATCCTCTCCAGCACAAGTTGCCTATTGCCTGCAGTCAGGCCCTTCTGATTTGCCGCATCTGTTCTGATCCTAGTACAGCTAAGACTCGGTGTGCCGACTCGGTGTGCCGGTGTGAAAGAAGATCTGGTCAAAAGAGGGTACCCGAGAGGCATGGTTCAGCGCAGAATTACGGAGGCCCTATCCTTTAGCCGAGAACAGTTGCTATCAGTGAAAGCCTCACCAGATCCTGAAAACGAGGAAAAGACACTATGCCTTGTCTTACCTTACCATCCCGATCTAGATGGTGTCAGGAATATCTTGCAGCGACATGAACATTTCTTGACTGGACTGAACGCTAAGATCAAACTATGGATACGCCAACTTTTCACTGACTACACTTTTGGAATCAATTGGGTACATATTCTTCGTTTCAACGGGTCTGGATTTACTAACATCCATTCTGTCGAAGACCGTCCTGAGCCCCCTAGAGTCCCCCAAATATTTATGTCACAGTCCCGACCCGCCCCATGGCCCCCCCGAATCAGAACTTTGCCACCAATCGTCCCGATGCACCTGAAGTTTACCGGACATCTGTATCGCGGTCCCTCCCTGTCTTCCAGTCAATAACTTTGTCCCCGACCTTCCCATTTCCTGAAATCTTGCAGCGCAGAAGGGACAGAATTCACCTGACGAAGGGTCGTCTGAAAACCCGAAACAGGTAATGGAAGAACATTGTTTTGGGTTTTGACGTTTTGGACTTTGATATTTTAAAGCCAATAAATTTGTTAGACTAATTAGAATAATCATAAGTCAGCAACAACGATGCTCACAAACGAATGATGAAACCGCATTTATGATATTTGACAGGAATTTCATAATGCTTTAATTCTTTTCATCCGCTTCACTATCACGTTAAAATACTTCTTCCACTGAAAAGTTTTTTCTGTTTTCGTCAGTCACTTGCTTTCGACGATAATCTGGGCAGAGTAATCATCATGCTTGGATATTATGCGGTCTCATTTTCGCTCACCGTTCCAAACTCAGAGGCCTGCATTACGGCCCGCGGCCCGGCCCGGCCCGGCCCGCGGGCCGGGCGGGCCGACGACCAAAGTTCACGGGCCGGGCCGGGCCGCGGGCCGAAACTCACGGGCCGGGCCGCGGGCCGACAGTCCGGCCCGCCATCAGTTTTTGAAAGATTTAACTATAAAATACTAATTCATATTTTAGCTTAAAATGTTTTGTGTTTCCGTAATATGTTTCGTTCAAACTAACACTGATTTCCCGCAGTAACGTTAGCATTTCATTTTCATAAAATACATGTATTTATCGTCACATCATTAATGTCAAATCCTCAATTCGCCTAAGTAATTTTAGCGTTTACAATATTAGAACATGAAACTTTGGAATAGGGCAATATATATGGTATTAGTAACAGTGTAAGTATTTTATTTTGGTTTTGGTTAAGAAAACGATGCATTTACTTAGAAAAACGCAGTTTTAAAAAATCAAAATTTTGAGTCTGCGGAGCAAAGATATACTACTTCTTTAGAAATGAAAGTTTACTCCTTCTGCACAATTGCATCTTTCTAAAGTCCTCTACTTCTAATTAGTTTAATTCTAAACTAATTCTTATAAAATGCGCACTTCACAAAATTTCATCTGGTTTAATGTACCGTGCCGGCCGAGTGGTTAAGGCGTTCGACTTCGGATCCGATAGTCTGAGGTTCGAATCCCCGCTGCCACAAAGCTTTCACAAATCCCCTTGAGCAAGGGATTAAGCACATATCGGTTCGCCGTGAGCTCTAGCCAACCCAGCTATCCATCCTTAATTGGTCGGTAAATGGGTACCACTATTGTGGGAAGGTAACAGGAGTCCGTGTAGGGCTTAAAGCCTTGAAGGGCCGGCCCCCCTTCCACGGATGTAGTCATCATTTGAGGTGACACTTCTGGCTCTACGGCTGTGTATCCGGGGATGAGCACCGGCATCCCTTGTCCCTGAAGCAGGGATGGAGATATTCTCCAGGGGTCACCTTTACCTTTTACCTTTTACCAATGTACAATATTTGAATGTTGCCACTGTAACCTTTTAGGGAATTTTCAGTTTTTTGTTTTTCTAGCGTTCCAGTCTTATATACAAAGTGTCAACATGAGGCAGTATCTTTTTGCTTTCATTTGTAGAACGACAAAAATTATTTTGTCCTTAAAACTGCGTTTAAAAACCATTAAATCTCGAAAAATCAGTTTTTAGAAAACACACTTTTCCTAGAAAAAGCACTGAAAACCAGAGATTCTGTTTTTAATAACCAAGCTAAGAAAATTATTTACGTAATTTTGCATTTTGGGACAAATGAAAAAATTTCGTGGCCCGGGCGGGCCGAAAATTTTGACGGGCCGGGCCGGGCGGGCCGAGAAAGATTTTTCACGGGCTGGGCCGGGCCGGGCCGGGCCGGGCCGCAAAAATTCGGCCCGTGCAGGCCTCTAGTGCCTGTGTAAAACGTCTAGTGAGAAGTGCTGACCAATACATAATCTTTGTGTTTGTGCCTGCTAAGCACTTTTGTTCCCACAGTTATCAATACACAGTATAACCGCCGTTGAGGTCTTAGTTGTTTGAACAAAAGGTGACTCCGGTCTTTATTTTATGTAAATCTGCTGTTTTAGACCTACCCTCTTGGGCAGTGGTATCAAATGTTGTTTAGGATTGTTTCCAGGAAAACTGAATAATTTGGGAAAATGTCCTACTACTGATTGACATGATCATGCAGGAAACATTAATATGAATTTCCAACATTTGTACGAAAAGAAATGGTTGCATAGAAGTGCTAGTTGCAGTCCTTGAAGAAACAACAACTTTGTTCTTTTACACGTATTCATTAAGAAACGATCATGAAGCGAAAAATTTCAGAAAATTGTTTCCATACAATTTTTTTTGCATTTTTGATGGAACAGTCAACGGTGGGTAATTTTTTGGGTTTCTGGGTTTTTTGTCTTTTCTGAGTTTTGCACGTTTTATTGTCCCAACGGTGTATTTTAACGAACCTTCAAAATTAATGAAGTAAGTCTTACGGCTGCCGACTAATTTCATCCATACGTTGATGTCTTGCATATTAAACAATTAGGAAGAGAGAAAAGTTGTAATTTGTTGTCAAGAAAATCTCCCGACGAACGTTTATGAAACTGGACATTTATACTTGAAAATACTGCTAGTCAGACTAATGTCAGACTGCTACATTTTGGAATTGAAATTTTAATACGAGTTTTTGAAGATTTAAAATGTCAGTTGAAGCCAAAACCGGGTTTGAATTTTAAATAGTTAAAAACTAAACTCCTACATTAAAATTTTAATTCCAAGGTTCCACAGCTTAAGATTTTAGCAGCATTTTTGATGTATAAATTGTCCAGTTTCATAAATGTTTGTCGGTAAATTTTTTGACTGGAATTGAACTTTGACTTGAAATTTAAAATGAAATCTTTCTCTCTGCTATGTCTAACAGGTGTACATAAAACCTCAAGTTTGAGGTGTAATTACTCTACAAGATTTTATTTTAAAAATCGTTAAAATATGGTGTTAGGATCTGCTCAGCTTATAATACATAGAAACAGAAGCAACTGAAGTGGGACAAATTCAACGTTGTTTTTGGAAACGACAATGGTTGATATATTCTTGTGGATGGATACTTTGGAAAATACTATAACGGGCTGTCTATGTAGAGCTTTATTTTAGTTAGAATTTGCGTGTCCGAAGTATTCATTGGCTGTGGATTTTGGTGAGCCATTACTAAGAAAATTAGCGGAGAATAGAAAATAAATGTGACAATACAAGGGTCTACATGAGTGATAAAACAAAATAATAAAATAATATACAAATATAATACAAGGAGGTGTAATGGAAGCAAAGAATATATCTTCAGAAAGGGAAAGTTTTTAACAAAATATCTGGGTGCTGGCAAAGGAACATAGGAAAATAAATTATATCTTAGCTTAGTCAGAATTAGTTTATATGTTACATATTACATTACATTACATTACAATATATTTTACAATGTTATAAAAATTTTGAATCTTTCGGCCGTAAATTCCTTAGAGTAAAAACTTTTATAACCTGAGAGTAAAATATAACAAATTAAAAAATGGGACTGGATACCGAAACCAATTCCAAGGAATCCATAAGAAACAAAATAATAATTATAACTAGAGAACGATGTATCGTGATAGCGGTTGTGCCACCCTTGTAGACCTGGAAACGGTACCTGATTGGCTTTTAGGGAAATAAATTAGTACATAAATTCAAACAGATCTTTGATAAATGATAAAGAATAAGAAAGCCATGTACAACTGAAGGTCCGAAAAATTCGGACCTCCGGTGGGACTAGAAACCAAGACTTTTTGCGCACTAGGAAAACGCTCTGCCGACTGAGCTACGGAGGCACAGTCTCATCAAGCTTTGTCGGAATTCGTGTACCAATGTACATGACTTTCACTACGTGAACCCACGCAAGTAGAAACAAAGTGGAGGAAGAGCAAGCTCAAGGGCCGTCTCACTTGTTCTACACATATAAATGAGAAAGAATAAGAAAGTCATGTACCACCGAAGGTCCGAAAAATTGATAAACCAGTTTTAAGCAACAATGCACAAGCCTGAAAAACATGAACATATCACACTTTCTTAGCCAGCAGAATGTATCTTACTTACAACTGCATATAATAATCTGTTAGTTGTTAACTGTTCAGTTATTCATTCATATTCATTGAAGGAAAGGTAAGAGATGCAGTTATAAGGTTTACAGAAAGAATTGAAGCCACAAAATGTGCAAGCTCAACACTTATCTGTAATCACCTTGAGTGCTTCAATTTTAAACCCGTAATTGGTACTAACATTTTTCTAGTCATTTCCTTCAACGTTTCGAAAAGCGAGACAAATAATTGACCGTCCAGGAATCTGTGGCTGAAGTAGGTTGCAGTTGGTGCACTACCAGTTTATTTTCCAAAACAAATTGAGCTATCTAATTGTAGAAGTTTTAGATTAGAACACTGTTAAAATATGTTGTAATTTATGAAGGATGCCATCCTGTGGAAAACGAGATGCGACGTTTTCTTCGAAACATGTCAAAGTTCACATCTGATCAAATTTTACATTTTTCGTTTTTCTTGTTGTTATTACTTTTGCTGTTGAAGCATCGTGAAAACATGTTTGAGCTGTTAATGTTCCCGTTGATTCATTTATGCCAGCTATACCATGAGCAATAACGTGAATTGTAGATTTTAGGAGAAAGCAGGACTCCTACTTTTTCATAACGTTCTTGTTGCGACGTAAATTGGCCGACACAATTACATGAGGCGTTCAAAACGTTCACGATAGAGCAACGAGGCATCCTTTGGTTAGGAGAGGAAAGGAAAGAAAAATCCTTTTTCGATACGCCGTCGCCAACTATTAATGCTGTCAAAATAAAACTTCCCTACAGCTCGCGTTAAGTCACGTTTTCACGTGGTCGCTGGGGGTGGGACTCGAGATGTGGGAACAAATCACTGTAGGCTAGGCGAGACAGCAGTTTAAATCGGTTGCAGCAAACGGCATATTGAGTGTGTTGTCGAGAAGAAGTGACGAGATTGTATGAATGGATCTGAAGTTGGCTTCTGGGTCCCATTTCCGGAGTGGGTGTGAACGATTGAAAGTGGGATTTGAAAGATGTGAAGAAAAGTGTCCAGGGCGGGATCGAACCACCGAGTTTTGGATCTAGAGCCGGCTGAGCTACATCAGCGGACAGTTGAGACTAGTTGTCTAAGTTGAATTCAACTTTTCGGTGTTGTTGTTATTGTTACTGCCGGGCTACTCAGTCAAGAAGCTATATGAGTGCGCTAACCATTTGTCTTTCGGTGTTAACATAAGTATGTAGCTTCTATTTAGGATTTGGAGGTTTGAATGCAATTAGGCATAAGCAGGCTAGGCGTAAATAACTCCTGGTAAGTAAATGTAATATTACTTTAGGTCGGATCCCTCATTCTACTAGTTGAGATGGCTCGTCCCTCAACGAGGTGTTCAGTTCATGGCTTCAATTTGGCTTATGGATCACAGAAAAGAGCCAGTACATTTTATTGGTCCGCAATTACCATAGTGGCTGCTATCATTCTAGTTCTTCGATTGCAGAGTGATATAAGCGAACACCTAAATCGGAAGCCTTACTTAATGGAGCAGGTAATGTGTTTTACAGCAATAATTGTTAGATAGTATACCAAAGGAGCTTTAGCTCCAACACCGTTAAACGTTTTTGTCACAGGTCGCATATGACTTAGTAGAAACAAATTTAGAAATTTGTGGAATTTTGTTTGAGTTTGAGTATTACCGTAGTAGGTCCGAATTTGTCAGCCCCTTGGTAGTACATGACTTTCTTCTGCTTTCTTAGTGCCCAGAGCGCATCATGCTAATCTCATAAGTTTGCATTTCCACTGAGAATTAGTGTTTACAATTTGTGCAATTGTACATTAATACATAACCATTAAAAGAATTCAAATGTGATCATTTCAGATTATAAACGCAGATTCTTTGATGTTTCCGCAAGTTGCTATCTGCAACGCAAATCCATACAGACGTCAAGCAATTGGCAAGATACCAGAGCTCGCTGCCGTGGTAAGCAGAGCGCATTTAGAATCTGCTTTCTATTTTCTACATTTTAGAATTAGAATTATTTTGTAAACCGTGCTGCTGAAGTTCAATAAAACAAATTTGAAAAGTAAAAATTTTGAAAATTTTTAAATCTATTAAGATTTCACAAATTATGTTAATTATAATTATGTCAATGTTAATTATATGTAATTTTTGAAACCGTTTTTAGGAATCAGGCTTCTAATAATGATAATGATAGCAATAATTTTTTAGTGATGATTTTTGAAAAGGCCCACCAAAAAGAAGGTAACTTTTACATAAGAAAACGTAACGTACTTAACTTGCAAGAAATTTTTTCAAAACAATTCCCATATACTCCACATGCTGATACATACTGATCCTAGTGGTTTTGCTTAGGTGATGGCATATGAGTCTGTATCGTCTAAGGATGCCAGTAAAACTGTATTGAGACGTCGAAGAAGAGAATCTGAAGGTGGCCAGATGTTAACACTAGACCCTCAGTACTACGAGGATTTTACACCCGGTAATATTTGATTGTCGATAAATATTAATGTCTTAACGCCGGAGTTTTGCGATTTTTTGATTAATTTTGAATGAGTGATGACTAGATATGTAAAAATGCAACTTATAAGTGTTTAAATAATAGTTATGAATTTCTACATTAAGTCTTGTGTACGGGCTGAAGCGTACGTTTGAGCATGGTTTGTAAAATTAGGGATTGGTTCAAACTTTTTTTACAATCAAAGCGTATATGTGGTAGCAAGATGTGGCAATATTTACATTTTAAAATTTTAGTCTTTACTTCCTCAATAATGAAAATTAAATTAAAAACTTTCACAATTTAAAACTCGATATTCCATTGCTTCCATAATGCAATGTCCAGCTTTATTTCTGTGAATGTTCCCCTTGCAATAAACTCAGCAACGCAAGCAAGTCTGAAATTAAAAATGAGTGAAGCTATTTGCAAAAAACTTGTAAACAACATGGCTCTGTAGTGGATCACAGATCACATTTGTTAGTTACAACAAATGTAAACATTAATAGGTAAAGTTAAGGGCGGTCCATGATGAAAAACTTTTAGGTGACGGATTTCGCTCATTTTCACACATACGTTAGCCACATATTTCATATAAAGTATATAAAGTTTAAATTTTCAGTTGTTCCGTTCAGTTTTCCACAAGTTACGAGCCATCAACTGTGTGCAATTTGAATATCAGCGAGCACGGGGGTTCTGCAGCCAACTGAGGCGTATTTTCACAAATCGACTTCACGTTTATAGCTTATTTTGTAATAAATCTTTAAAAACTACTAAGGAAAACATGTTCGTACAGTTTCCAGCCAGATGGGCTTGATAAGAAGCTTCTCTAAAAAATTTCTCAGAGAAACAAGGCCCTTGTTCCTCCTAATGTGATGAAACATTTAACAGCGGTTAACTTAAAACACAAGCATTTCCGGCCCATAGATCTATGAAAAGAATTCATCCCCGTACTGAGAGCTTTCAATTGACGTATAATATTCTATATTTTGAAAAATTTTAAAAATCGACAATTTGTGAAATTCGGGGTTCGAAGGTCCCGTTTGGAGCGCTAGGAAGTATTGGGAATACACAAGTTGGAATACAAAATAGACAGTTTAGGACCGACCATACTGTTGTCGTAACTTGGCCAAATTTTCGAAAAAACAGAAATGTCAAAATTTTTGAAAAAATCTCCAGTTTGCTCCAAGAAAATATTAAAACTGGAGAGAGATACAATGAAACCATTGGTACCAATGGAATTGCCAATTAACTACGGAACCCTCGAGTTAGAATTTTTATTTAGGCCTTTGAATTAGAGCAATTAGCAACTCTTTCCGAAGACCCCAGTTTTCGACTGCAAAAAATGTTGAAATTTGACGATTATTCACTGTTTGCGATAAATAAAAAAACTTTGAAAAATTTTAAGGGCCTAAATCAAAATTCTACTTCCAGCGTAGTTTATGATCATAGCTACATTATAAATACAAAATTATGCAGGATTACAACTGTTCGTCGAGAGAGTTTTTTTGGCGGAAGAATAAAATCAGCACTTTTTCAGTGTCCTATGTTTAACACATGCAGACCCCAACTTTGACGTAAAATTACTCAAAACCGTAAGAGATACGAGTCTAATTTTAAAACTCATTAAAATATCCCACTCAAAGACCATTATGTGAAAATGAGCGAAATCAGAGATGGCCAAAAATTTGGGCAAAAATGGACCCCCCTTAAGTAATTGAGCTGAGTAGGAGCAAAACTGGTCTTTCAAACGTTAAGCTAAAGTGAATGAAGAACAGAAAAGTTGTTTTGTAGCATTAAGATAGTTCTAATGCACAGTTTAATACACTCTCTACATAAGTTAACTGAACTGTGTGCAAACGATACTTTACAAACCAATTATAGTAGACCTGCTGCGCCCAGGCGCAGCAGGGGAGTATCTGGAATGTTCGTTTTTTGATGAATACGAATAGATACGAATAGATTCGCTGTAAATGACTGTAAATTATCCAATATATCAACCCTTTCATAGCCACGGCGGTCATTTGACACAAGTGGTGGTATTTGATGTATTTTCCAAAGAGCAGACACCGGTTTAAATCTGATTTCGTGCCCTCTTTTTCCTCGACGCTACAATTTGGGGTAGTAATTCAAAGGTTGCTAAAGAAAAAGTCCCGGCCTAATGCCAGCATCGGCTGCAATTTGTCAGACGGCAAAGCAGTTATGCGTATCATTCGTGAAATTATGCAGATTAAATTAAGGGATAATTGATTGTGCCTCAGAATCAGACTTTGCACCTAGAAATGAAGTACCTGATTTTTTCCTTGATTTTTTTGATACTTGATATACTTTTTTCCTTGAGTACTTGATTTTCAAAAATTTAGTGATGTTTCAGTCACTAATGTAATAAAATGGGGTCTACTAGTCTTATTTTACTGAACAATTGAGCACTGGTTTAGTTCCTTTCTGCCTCCCAAATCCACAAGGTTGATACCAATAGCAATACCAGGGGCTCGGCTATTAGTTTATTCCGTTTGACTCGCCGGTATAAATACTTAGCTATTTCAATACCTTACTAGAGACCTATTCAAAATGAGTCGATAGTGTTTTACAAGGTTTTAATTGATTATTCTACTACGATGACAAGCCGTTGCAATTACCAGACTACGTACCCAAAGTCAATTACACATATATTCTACCGTTGAGCAATAACACAAAAGTTTTAGCATAGAATACATCGAATCAGAACATACAAATGTACATTATTCCTTTAGTAGAACATTAGGTAGGAGCAATACAATACAGGTGTCAGGCTATTTTTAAACTCACTTAATGTCCCTATTTTTAGTAACTTTTTAAAAAGATCTCAAACCAACTATAGACAAATTCGGGTTTTCATAGACTTACGAAGTTACCTTCCAGGAGGTATGGAATTGATCCGATCAACAGGAGAAGGACTGGCACGGGCAAAGGATATAAGGATCCGGTGATTGGATAAGCACAGCTAATGCAAAATTCAATACAGTGAACAGTAGAGAACCGGGTTGGCAGTGCACTAGATAACACAGTAAAATCCAATCCAAGCAGCTCTCACACAGCTTAGGTCTTCGCGATCAAAATCCGATAACTAGGCTGAATCCAAGCCTCCGGCACAACAGCCGACCACAGTGTAATTACAGTCAAGATAAGTCAGAAATCGCAAAACTAATCGCTGCCACTGCCAACCCAAGGACTGAAGTTCAGGTCTTTTACGAACTGAACTTCAGCCACAACTTCGTCAGAGGGCTCTCTACTTTTTGCAAGTATCCACTCACCGTGATCGGATTTTTGAGAGAGAACCGACCCAGCATGACGTCGAAGGAGCTTACGTAACTTTGGGGTCAAACTTTAATTGCTTTAGGGCTTTTCTCAAGGCTCCTTTTAGACGGCTTTCCTTTCTAATTTCCTTTCAAGAAAGCACTCAGGGGGAAACCCAGATAACGTCACAATCATAAACTATTCAAGCAGATTCAAATACATCGCACAAAGAAATCAGCTCTTACAAAAAGGTACAAAAGAGATTGTCCACAGAAACTAGTCAGTACAGCCCGACGATTCAAATTTTAGGTAGCTAAGTTCATTTTCGAATTTATTACCGAACCAACTTCATCACACTAAACTAACTTCATCACACCATCACAATTATTAGCTAAACATCATCATCAATTATCAACAATTATCAAACAATTACTAAACAGTTACTAAACAGCTAAACGTCTTAAATTTCAACTTGAGCTTCAAAATTCCTTCTTTCTAGGACCCATGAAATCATTAAGAACTGCGCTTCATGCCAGTAAGCAGATTTTGCTGCCTCCACACTAAAACTGAAACTGAAACTATTTTGAGAAAAGACCTGAAACTGAAGCTGAAGCTGAAACTGAAACTATTTTGAGAAGAGACCTGAAACTAAAGCTGAAGCTGAAACTATATTGGGTAAAAAAACTGAAACTCGGACTGAAACAAGTTTCAGTCTTTCCTTAAATCTTGAAATTTTTTAAGGTTTTGAGCTTCGATTCTGTTAACATTGCTGTAAGAGAGGCTGAATAAATATTAAATTGTGCTTTATATTAACGCAGAGAGCTGGAAACTGTTCTTTTTAAAGCGAACTGAAACTGAAACTCCGACTTAAACGAAAGCTGAAACTGAAATTATTTTACGTTGCCGATGAAACTTAAACTGAAACTGAAGCTATTTCGGTCTGCCGACTGAAACTGATACTGAAATTATTTCGAACCACAGACTGAAACTGAAACTGAAATCGGCTACTGAAACGACACTACAAAAATTCCAACTTCTCCCGGCTTCTACGGCTTCTAACTGTTTCTGGGCGCATCGTAAACCCATCAATAATTATAAAATAAAGAGGAATTATTCTTTATGAAGGGATGGCAGTTCCATCTCTGTCGGTGGTCTGTGTAAAAATTGCGGCCGAGAACGCAAAAATGCTGACTTTCAGAGGATTCAAAATGGTTAAGTTTGATTTGAACTGATGAGTGTTTTCCTTTAGTCGTTTCCATCAGACTGGTTCGAATTGAACTGTTTTGACCAAAACATGCTTTCATGGTTGGAACGCCAATTATGTTTTAAGGGTAGATTTCTGCTTATTATTTCAGTGGAACAAACCTGTCCCTTTGGCTTTGTGCAGTATGACTGCAATTGCTATAAGGACTTAAATACTTATGGAGACAACGACGCTGCCGCAGGTGATTGCAGAATAGCTGATATGGATGCTACCCTCCCAGTCTTTTGGAATGAATATGATTTTCGACAATTTCCTGCTAGGCAGTTCTCTTCGTAAGATTGTTTAGTAGTTAATATGTATTGTATTCAAATAGCACTAAGAGCTTAATGTTAAAACTGTGGACTCGTTGGCTTGCTCTGTTTCTAGCGTCATTGGGGGCCCTATAGTGAAGTTTCTATATAAATCTTTCTAATCATGCTAAGATTAAAAATTGTGCTTTTTAAATTAATTGTGTAAACTTGCTGTTTAAGCACGAAACAGCATTTCTGGACAGCTGGAGTGTGGGACGGTGACAAATGGGTACTCCAACATAACAGCAGTCAACAATTTCCGTAAGTTGATTAACCCGTCTGCAATCTCGTCAACGTTTTCAATGACCACTTACTGTGTAATCAGATTGAGCCCCATATTATATGGGCATAGTTCGCATTTCCCGTTGAGGAGAAATGACCTGCAATGTGCTTTGCCTACTTTTCTCAGCTTTGTCAAGCGGTTACTTTACCTACAAACAACAGGATCTGAAAAGAGACCGGGGGTATTTTTGTGTAAAGGATCTGCTAGTAGCGCCCTATGACCTGGATAGGCTATTGTTGGGCCGTATTGTCAGTTATTGGTATTTGGCACAGAATTTCCGGCTCCCGGCCAATTGTCTAGGTCGCCCACTGGTCATTACCCGTTGGCCTAGCTCAGGCGTATTAATTTTCACATCTACACTTCTTCAGACAATTGTCGCTTGCGTGCTTTACCTCCGTTTTGTGCTCCCATAAGAGCTTGCAAATTCTTAGTGTGTAACAAACGGTATACAGTAGGGAATATTCGCAAACAAATGAAGTTTGCAAAGCCTACTTACGATTAAAAAGCGTAGAAAGCGACTGAAAAGAAGATAAGCCATCGGGATTAATTGTATAAGGAAGGGCACGACTTTCAAACAAATTTACAAATTAGCATCGAAAGCATTGAAGGTAAAGGGAAATAATTTGTAAATTTTCATTAAATGTCAACTTGATTTGTACTAACCATAAAAGCCACAAAAGGAATCTCTACCTTAAATGCCACCTAAAATAATAAAAGTTAATAGGGAATATTTCACAAACACCCGCACTTTCCACGTACCAGTGCTAGGTATGCAAATGAAAGCTTTGCTGTTGCGAGCAACATTTATCTATTAGATCTAAAACTGATGAATTAATTAATTAATTAATCTAAGTAATTAACGGAAAGATTGCATTATTACTGTTCTCACTTCTAGGTATACAAACTTTTCTAATGGCACGGAGACAGGTAGTCCGGGTTCCAGTTGTTTATCATATTTTCTTCAAGACGAATACACGGCCTACACAGTAGCAGACACTTGCAAGTCCAGGGAAGTTGTATGCCATGTTCGGAGGTGTACAAGTAAGTAACAAACCCTCCTAACCAGAATCAACATCTGTTGACAACATTCGAATCTAATTGAGCAGTCAAATGTTTCTCCTAAGTCTTCAATACGGTACAGCTATTCAAAATCCCAAATTATGCAAATTCAAAGACTGTGCTTTAGATGTAGACGCGTGAACGAAGCTCTCATCGAATTGCTTTTGTAAAATACCTGCAACTTCGAAAGGTTGAAATCAGAGAAGTGAACTAGGTACGCTACACGGGGATGTGGCTCAGTGGTAGGCGTTATACTACAAATCCAAAGCCACTCCTATGTTACGTTACTGTACTATGCAATTGGACTTATTTCAGTAGGTTTACCTTTAAAACTATCAACTCACGTGTAAAAATAAGCTGGAGCTTCTGGACCTTCTGTAAAACTTGACTTTTGAACATTCTCGGCTATGCAATTTTCGACCATGAATATTCAACCGTCAATTATTATAGCACCTGAATTCGTGACGTCTCGCACAATTACTGGAAAAGACGAATTGACTACAACGGACACAACAACAACAATAACTACTACTACAACCACAACCACAACCACAACAACAACAACAACTACTACTACTACTACTACTGCTACTACTTCTACTACTACTACTACTACTACTACTACTACTACGTCTACTACTACTACTACTACTACTACTACTTCTACTACTACTACTACTACTTCTACTACTACTACTACTACTACTACTACTACAACTGCTACTACAATTACTACTACTACTACTACTACTACTAAAACTGCTACTACAACTACAACTACTACTACAGCTACTACTACAATTACTAGAAGAACTACTACTACAACAACTACTGCTACTATCACTACTACTAAAGCTATCACTACTACTGCTTCTACTACTGCTGCAGCTACAATAACTAATACTGGTACCACTTCTATAACTACTACTAAAACTAGTATACCCGCAACAATGACGACCACAACAACTGCTACTATAACAACCAGGACTTCAACTACTACTGGTACTACTACTACAACAACAACTAATACTGGCACTGCTACCACTTCTATAACAACTACTACTACAACTATTGCCACTATTACTGCTACTATTATAACTGATACAACAACTAATACTGGTACTAGTTCCACAACTGCTATTAAAACTACTATACCTGCAACAATGACTACTGCAACAACTGCTACAACTACTATTGGTACTCTTACTACGGCAACTACCACTACAACAAGTAATGCTGGCACTGCTACTACTACTACGAGTACTACTGCTACTACTACTACTACTACTACTACTACTGCTGCTGCTACTAGTACTACTACTACTACTACCACTACTACCACTACTACTACTACCACCACCACCACTACTACTACTACTACTGCTAGAACTACTACTACAACAGTTACTACTACAACACCAAGTATTACTATTACTACTACAACTACTACTTCTGCTACTACTACTACTACTACTACTACTACTACTACTACTACTACTACTACTACTACTACTACTACTACTACTACTACGACGACTACTACTACTACTACTACTACTACTACTACTACTACTACTACTACTACTACTACTACTACTACTACTACTACTACTACTACCACCACCACCACTACTACTACTACTACAACAGTTACTACTACAACACCTAGTATTGCTATTACTACTGCAACTACTACTTCTGCTACTAATACTAGAGCTATAATAACAGCAACAATAACTACTACTAGTGCTACTGCTACAACTGCTACTACAACAACCAGGACGACAACTACGACTCGTACTACTAGTACAACAACAACTACTACAACTACTACTACTATTGCCACTACCAGTCGTGTTGTTGCTACTACTTCAGCAATAACAGCTGCTACAACCACTATTAGTACCAAGATTGCCGCTGCTACTATCACTGCTACTGACAAGCAAAACAAGTTCAAAACTACTAGTGATATGCAGCCTACAGAACTGCAAACGGTCAGCTCTGAAGCAACAAATATGCACAAGACTGTAGCTACCAGCAAGCAGACCTTTGCGAGGATCAGCAGTGCCAGTTCTACAGCAGCAGCAACCGCAAAATCAATGATTGCATACACAAGAGCACAGTTACCGTCGGACCATACCATGACCAATACAACGCAAACCGGCAATGCAGAATCAACGCAGTCTAGTTCTGGAAGCTTTATGAAAACCAGTGCCCAAGAAGCAGCAGCAGTAGCACAGTCACTCGCCAGCATAGTCACTACCCCAACGATTACCGTCACAACAACAACAAAGTTGACAATTTCGATTGGTAAATATGAACCGCAAACTATGGTTTTAGACTGAATAATCGTAAGGTTTTAAGCCGTCACGCCATAGTTTTTAGTTCTTGGGGCCTTTTCGCGTGCGAGTTAAACGAGCAGAGTTAAACGAGTTAAAGTTAAACATTTTAACCCCTCTTCGCGCACTCAGCGAGTTAATTTTAACCCTGCATGTTTTAACTCTTTTAACTCTAGCAGGGTTAAAACTAGCAGAGTTAAACGAGTTAAAATTGGGGAGAGTTAAGATTAACTCGCTGAGTGCGCGAATATGGGTTAAAAGAGTTAATTTTAACTCGTTTAACTCTCAGCCCATTCCATTTTGTTCTTTTCATGCACGCGTTCAGATCAGTTTAGATGTTGTGGTATTGCTAAGTGAAAGCAATTTTTACTCGGTTTGAGATTTTGTTATATAATAGCAATGCTACGGTCCAAATATATGTCACCCTTCCTGTTTACTTTTACTAAGGAAATGTATGCTAAGAATTGCAGTGATTGTTGAAGTTATAAATTCAGACCTACGTTCTACAAATCTGGCTATATCTAAAGGTCTTATTAATGGCAACAGACGCCTTTAACCTTTTTTCCAAGTTTTCCACCAGTCTCCACAGACAACTGCTAACGTTTCAAACAGCATAGGCACTGATTTTTAAACACTATTTTGCATCCATACAATCGGCAGCTTTATTTGCTTTCGTTGGTGGAAAGGTTGTTCCTGACTTCTTGCAAATGTTCTATAATTTTAGATGTAATGTATGGTAATAAATTTTTGCAGATGAATCCGAATGCGAGCCATATATGTGCTACCACACCGCAACGTGCGTGTCTTTTAACAATAGTTTTCAATGTATATGTGCTCCAGGAATGACTGGTATAAAGTGTGACATAGGTAAGAAGGGCGTGTTCACACAATCGTCAAACGTAACAGAATGTTCTTATTCATTTTTTGCAATTAATGTAAATAATATTCAGCATTTGCTGCTGACTAGCTGTCGTTAACACAATTGCAGATTATGTTTTCATCTTTTCATTTTATCAATAGCTCTCATTTGATCACTAGTTCTCTAAGAGATAACAAAAAATTTTAAATCAAAGCGAGTTCTGAGAATTCATCAGATGAGTCAGATCCTAAACGCGTTAACAAATTGAAATTTTTTAGACATCGATGAGTGTGCCTTGCCTGAAAATGAAGACTTGTGTGATAAAGATCAGTCATGTATCGATTATGAAGGAGGCATTTCGTGTGTCAATGATACAACACTTGTTGAAGCAGTGTCGCTGCTGCAAAGGAACAATACCGCTGAGGTAATCTATACTGTGGGCAGCTTCTTGCTTCTGAAGTTGGTTGCTGTTTTATGCTCCCATCGTATAAAGCTAAAACATTGCCCAAAATGCTAAGAAAAGAAAGACGTTTATAATAACATGATAACAAAGTAAAATTCAGATTTAAAATGAATAGCTGACTAGTTGACATATATGGCTCGGTCATGAAGTTAGGCAAGTTTTCGTTTTTGCTTTGCTGAATTAACTCAGACGTAACAGCTCAGAACTCCGTTACCACGCATTACTTTGTTAGATTTGAAATTTCGAATTTTGTAACAACGGTAGCTACTACTGGCTACTAGCATTATTTTTTCACAATACGGCTACATTAATAGTGCAACCTATAGGCAGGCTTTGTGAGTTACAGGACGATGAGTGTGGGCGAACAATGCGTTTTGCGACTCCGTGCTGCCCGTAGTACTGGGGACCATACATTAACATAGGGTCGGGTCCTGGGCGGGGGCTTGTCCCCAAAAAATTTTGAGGGGGCTTGTACCTTGAACAAAAATTTTCAAGGGGGCTTGTACCTCAAGAATGAATTAGTAAAATTTATCGAAAAATTAACCCTAATTTTATTAAAGTTTGGATTTTTTTTAAAATTTGCAAAAAATCTTCAATTTTTGGGAAAAATTTCAAAATTTAGCCCTATTTTCCCGAAAAATTAAACATTTTAGCTAAAAAAATCCGGTGAAGCCGGAAATGTTTTGAAATTTTACTGTAAAAACTAATTTTTTCCGGCTATTTTTCGTTACTCCTTGGCTATTTTTTCGTTACCCCTTGTCCCCGACGGCGATAGGGCTTGTACTTTGTACCTTATACCCCCCGCGTTAACCTATGCTGAGGACTATACACTAAAATAGCGGTGGCCGTTGCCACTTGGATTTTAAGGATGTGGATAGTGATAGCGATATTGAAGGGAGTAAGACGACGGATTCTAAAGGGCGTTCACAGACTCAGTCGTAGTCAGAGACGTAGTCGGCTGCTTTTGTCTCAACTGTGTTCAAACAAATAGTTGTGTGTCGCAAAAGGGGTTGAAAATATTTCAACTTTTGTCGTGGGTACTGATCGCGTCGCGTAGTTTTTGTACTGAAATGTAGGCTTTGGCTAAAATATCCTGCGACAGGATATCAGCCTGCGAACACATTATTCAATGTTTCGAGCGACATATGACATCCTTCAAATTCTGCGCTATTTGCGACATACAACTTGCGACATACGACACGCAACAAGAGACAGCCTGTGAATTGGTCTTAAGGTACCAGTTGTTTCCTGCCATGACGAACGTAGGTAAAACCTTGAACTTTATCCAAGAGTGCTCAGAACAACCACTTAACACCTCCACTTTAACACTGTTTATGGTTTGCTAAATAACTAGTTATCTGTCAGCAGTCACAAATCGGTGTACATACATGCTATTTGTGCTTTAGTCTATAGAAGAGGAAGTTCTCGTTAGCTCGTCCCGTGAGCTACTTGGAGTTCTTGTCGGCAATTTAAATTCCTCTATACTATCAAGCGCTGGATATAGTTTAGCAAGCATTGTTCATCAGTGTTCATTCAGTAATAAACCGCATTCCTGCAACGAGTAAATAAAAAATCCTTTTGCTTACAATTACAAAATTATCCAAGTTTTAGATTATGAAGTGTACTTTATTGACAATAACTTAGTGTTTCATATACATTGCACTACTATTATGACACACTACTAAGTTTGAAATCGTAAATAGTGGATTGAGTATAAAACTCCTTAATTTGAAACAATAATAAACACAGTCTGAATAGATAACAATATTAACAGTTTTACCGCTCCTTGCGACTTTGCTGCGGTCTGTGATCACTCAGAGAAAGCCGTAGAGATGAATACCAATTTCAGTGTTGTGTAATCTACGAGTATTTAAAGGTTTTAAGTTCTTTGGGGAGTTCTTCTAATCCAATCGGTGGAAAACTGATGTGTTAGTTTACTCTTTGACTGGGTGGCCGAACTGCGTCTATATAAGTGGCCTCTACATATTCCAGAATGTTCGCCGGTCATCTCCATGATATGTACTACGGCAACTGCTACATTATGAATGAAGAAATCGATACTGCATGGACGTCTTCTGCTGCAGGTCCTGACCATGGTATGCTGGAAATTTTTGACTCAGTGTACTACTGATTGAATAATGCGATCAAGCATTTTTTACAATATGATCAATTTCCTAGCATTTCGCTATTGATTGTTGCACAGATACATATTAACGCACACTTAAGCTCGGTTCACGATGGTGTGCTTTGTGCTTTATGCTTTGTGCTTTGTGCTTTCTCGGTTCATGATTGTTTGAAAAGCACAATGCTTTGTGCTTTCCCGGTTCATGATGCTTTTCTGTGCTTTGTGCTTTGTGCTTTGTGCTTTTTGCTTTTGTGCTTTTGGTGTGCTTTGGGAATGTTTGGCAATGTCAAACATTTTGAGTTTTGCTTTCAGTGCTTTCCAATCAAAACAAGCCTTGGTCTATGCTGATTGGTCGAAAACTGAAAGTGGGCGTCACATGAGCAGTACAATATTCTCAATGTTGAATTAAAACTCATTTGGACGATATGCGACAAAAATAAATTTTTGAGAGCACAAATAATCAATAATTATCATGAATTGCTATTGTAAGTAAATTAAGATTTCGTGCAAACAATTAATTAATAATGTTAATTTCTAATTATTATTTTTAATAATTAATAATGATCGTTATTATTATTAAATTAAATCATATTATTTAAAACTTAAACGCCTGTTAACGTTTTTAAAACATCTAAATATTGAATACCCTGCAAACTTACTTCCGTGACCTGTGCTTTTGATATTGTGCTTTCTCATCATGAATCAATTATTTTATGTCTCCTGAGCACAAAGCACAATGCACTGTCTCCCGAGCACAAAGTTCAAAGCACAAAACACAGAAGACCAAAGCACAGAGCACAGAAGACAAAGCACAAAGCACTTCATCGTGAACCGGGCTTTACATCATCAACCAAACCGCGAATACTTGAATCTACTTGAAGCTGAAGCATGAAGCTACAAGAATTAAGGCTATTCAAAATCTGCCTTTTACATGTTCAGGATTGCATTTGACGCTAATGCTAAACCCAGAGGACTATTTATCAGTATCATATACTACAGGGGCGCGAGTGGCAATCAGACCAGTAGGCTCACAACTGTTCATGGATCGTGACGGATTTTTTGCGCCTCCAGGATATACAACCAGTTTTCATCTTCAATACGTATCTATTGCTAATTAGTATTACGTTATATTGAAGTTTTAAATGTAATTGTTATAATTACATCAAAACCATATTAGTTCATTGCGTCAAATATGTGAAGTAAAAGAAATGGCTGGTTTCACTGAATTCACTATTTTCGCAGTTTGTATCTGCGAAAGCTTTATCCTTCAGGAACTAAAAGTCAAAATGCTTGAATGACTAATTTGGGATTGTGTTTGTTTCAGAAAAAAGTTGCACTTCTTCGCGAAGAAGATAGGCCTTGCGTTGATTCAACCAATCAAGACAGATTCAGCTATTTCAATACTACTTATCGAATTCTGGTGAGACAAACCGAACAAGCGTTTTGAAACATGTGGGTGCATTGCGTGCATAGCAAGTTAGCGAACGAGAGAGCTAATTATGCTAACATGTCTCTTTCATTCCACTTATTAATCTGTAAATACAACAAAAGGGAATTACTTGTCTTCGTTAGACTTAACAGGATTTAGCAGGAGATGGACCCTTGCTTTGTTAGTACTTACAGTTCAAGGTTCAGATTCCTATAGCTATTTTCATACATAAATCATACTTAAGCCGTTGATATGGCTGTTGCTTAGGTTTCAGTCATGCGAAAAGTCGGCAGAGCAGGGTCATTATTGGAAGGCTTGCCATTGCGCTCATCCAAGCTATCCCTTACCTTTTCTATCTGCAAACTATTGCAAGTCAAATGAAGAAAGTGCGTTTATTTTCGTTCAGTTCATTTAGTGCAGCAATCCGTTATGACTTTCAGCCTTAGCATGTGGTTATACTGCTATATGAGTGATTTGAATATAAAGTTTAGCGCTTATATGCAATGCTGTGGAACTTGTGGTTTAAAATGTGCCCATATGACGCACCAATTCCTGTTATCGTACAGACTCTAAATCATAGGCGAATACAAAAATGGCAGGTCATTCCAATGAACTAACTGCATCAACTTTTGGAAATAATACCCATCGTTTAACATTGGAATGTACGGTGCAATCATTACAGTCAACATTCTACAAATTTGAATGAGATTGGGTATCCTTTGAAAAAACCAAATGCCATAACAAATAGATAACATAGTTTAGAAAAATTTTGAAATGGATTGGTTTCAAGTCTTACCAATGCACTGGTTCTTATATTTTAATTCGACTTTTAGGTAGAAGCTTGTTGAAAATTTGAAGTTTACCGTGACATGTGCAAATAATTTTATTTAGTACGCTGCCTGCTCAATAACGCCAACAATGCCAGGAATATTTCGTCGGTCAGCGCGTGCCCAGAAGCCTGCATGTTAGTAAGATGCACTGCGTTTTGCTTGCATGTAAATGCTCCATTTGAATGAAAGCATATGAACTACTTGTTCCCAATACATTGGATTTTTACAAGTTTTGAGTTGCGAAATTTTGTGCGAAAGTTGCGAAAACACGTGTTTTTATTTTAGATCAGAATCCTACAATGTAGTAATCACCAGTCTGAGATTTCCTGCGTATTCGATTCCGGTAATTTATTGCCATGGCAATGTAAAAATATGGCGAATGTACGTGTGTACAAGAGTGGTGTATGTCTGACTAAAACTCTGACTTGGTGTGTTAGGCATTTGTAATAATTCAGTTGCATGGATTGTCGACACAATTTCATCCTAACTACACGAAAAGTTTAAAAAATGATACGTTTTATTTGTTAAATTTACAAACCCTTTTCCAGGTACCAAAATGCAACAACACCGATCTCTGTGTAGAGACCTTAAGGTATGTAATAAACAGGAAATGCTAATTATACTCGTGTGCTTTCAATGTTGCGTGTTGCTTTAAGTATCTTAAACCAGCCAAAATTTGATACGATTTCGCATTTCACAATAAGATGTCGCACCTGATTTTATAGATTAAAAGTAAATCTTATTCAAATATAACAACAAGTTTGCCTAACGTATCAGTTTCTTTAAAGCTTTTAGGAAAGATACGGCCAGCATATTCATATACTTCTCCCGAATGCAGTTCCTTTACTACAGTGAAAGATTTCGTACATCGGTAAACACTTACATATGCAAATATACCAACAATGTATTGCTGTAAACCGTAGTTTTAATGTTATGGTCTATTAGCTAATGAACAAAAATTGTTGAGGTGATTACAAGAATAAGGAAATAAGCTTTGCAGACAGAGTAATAAAATAAAGTGACCAGCCTGGTATCATTCGTTAAAAAAGTGTGAAGCTCAATGAAACTGTCATATCAGAAGCTTTGGTGTTCTTAAATGTGCTTTTTCTGAGCACAAAGCGTGCAAAAAAGGTGACAATAACTAGCAAGTTAGCTGCACCATTGCAGCGTTCTTAAAGTCGTCCAGTTGATAAGAAAGAACAATTACAAAACAATCAGATAGGATGAGTATCGGAGGTGCGATCGCTCAGCAAATATACAGTTGGCAATCATATATTCAAAGTTCATTTGTTCGTATTTATTTGTTCATAATTCATTTGCTTGTTCATATTTCATGTCATTTGTTCGCAAATGCAAATTTGATTCATTTGTTCGTAATCCTACAGAATTGCGACAAAACTACATTTATGACAACAATAAAAGTGATCTTAATCATATTTTTACAAAAAAATTGTACTTGAAGTAAAAGCAGGAGGTTGTACAAGTACGTGAAAGTTTTACTATTGACTACTACTGTCTATCTACGTGTCAGTGTTAATGTCGGTGCCGGTATGAAAATCTTTCCAAAAATCTTGGGCCTCGGCTGATAAGATTTAAACCTTCGCCCTAATCTGACATTTCATGGGGACAAAGTTCAGCCAGAATAGCGTGCATTTTCTGGCGGGAAACCCAACTTACGCCGAGTTTTTCTGGTCAAAATAAACTTAAGGTCATCATTTCGAAGGGAATAGCGCAGGACTAGTTTGAGGCGCCGGATTGAAACGTAGAGATTACAAGGCGAAAATATGGATTCTAGACTGGTTTTTAAGCTCTTGTATTCTTCACAGAGTTTCCATAATTTACAAACAAATGACATGCAAAAAGGTATGCAATACAAACTAATGAATTGCGAAGAAATGAAATGCGAACAAATGAAATACAAACAAATTATAGGGAATCCTGTGGTGCCGCATACGTTTATGTTCTTCAGGATTTTTTGGGCGATGTGGGTGCAACATTGGGAAGCACTCTTGGAATGTCCCTCATCAGCATTCTCGAAATAATTGCCATCGTTTATAAACACCTATGCAAATTATTCATGAAAACATGATGCCGAAAATAAATACTGGGTTTTTATTTTATAGTTACTTGTAATGATAACACTTGCCATGGTATGCACTTCATAATTTGCAACTACTCAATGCCTGTTGTCCATTAGTAAAACTACAATAAGTTCTCGAATCTACGGATATATTATCACTTGTGACAACATTACTAGAACAATCTGTAGCTTTGTTTCAAGTACGGATTCATAAAACTGATAAAAGAATTCTAAAAGTCTATGTATTTATTCCTGTTATTATTTATGTGTTTGGAGACGGCTAACCGTCAAGTGTTTTGTTGGTTTTTTGTTGCCGGAATAGACATTAGAATAGTTGTCTGGTAAGTGCGCTTGTGCCTCCATTGGTCCTCGATATTGTACTGGCAGGTAAACAGGGTTCAAGTTCACTGTAGGTATGAATTTGAAATATTCTGGGTTTTCTTCTTAGACGAATGCTGGAGATGTTTGCTGGAGATTAGGAACTGGAAGATTGACCAACAAATGAAATTAATGCCGTTCGGTCATGAGAACTTTTGCGGTGAATAAGTGATTTTGCTACAGATCAATTAGTTTCTGGAACCGCTTATATGTAGTTAGGTTTGGTTGGGCAACATAAGCCTTTCGCGAGTTCATAAGTATAAGTTCCCAGAACACGAAGTACAAATTAATTTCTTTTCTCTGTTAGGGTATTAGCGATAAAGTATTCTTCTATCTACTTAACATATGTGTCCAATTGAATTGAATCAAGGTCAAATGGATTCCAATTTCTCGCCGTCGGTCTTTGGCAAATTTCGACCTTTTGAATATGCTACACTCTACAGACTTAAGCAAAAGTACAAGCATTTTTCAAAATAGATTTAGTTACGATTCTTTAGAACAACAATCCAGTATCCAATTTGTTGAGTCTTCCACTCCAGCACCTTTACTCGCCAAGCACGTACAATCCAACTGGCGATACTAACTGAATGATTTAGTTCAAACATATCGTGACACTAGTTACACATAATGTTCTACAAGGGAATACATGCAGTACGTGATCAGATCAAACCTAAGATACCACACAATTATCGTTCAAAAACGTTGTTAAAGAAATACAATTCACTACTACACAATTCTGCGGTCTGTCAACCATTTCTACCGTTTTTTCTAAAATACAGTTCTGGTATTAAAGCACTTATGGAATATGGAATAGAGTATTTAGGAAAATATTTGCTAATTACGAAACTTTTGCTGATACCTATTTTTATTTATTTTTAATTTGCTTAGTTTTTCTTAACTTAGCTTTTTCTTGAATTGACCAATGTTTGCGGTGTCAGCCTCCGCGTATGTAGAAGTATACTTTATGGCACCTCCATGAAGTTAGCAGTTCCATTGAATGAGTCAGAGTTAAAACCAATTGAGTCAGATAGAGTATGTAATCGATTCTGCGTGCCAGAAAACCCTTGTATTGAAGAATTGAGCTTTTAAGTTGAATAGATTTTCGATTTTTCATTTTACGAAATTTCGACAATTTTGACGGCCCACCGTGGTCGATAGGGAAGTATATAAAAAGAAATTGGCTGCAACTCGTAACGTTCGACCTGAGCGACGACCACAAAAATGGTCACTTTTCGCTATGAGCCGACTTTGCGGCGCCACTGCGGCGCTGTGGCGCAGCTGCGGCGAAAAAGTTGCGATTCTTAAATTCTTTAGAGGGTACTACTAGACCCTATGATATATATATATACATATATATACGTATGCCAAAAATTCTGGGGAGGTAAAGATGGTCAAAAATTCTGGGGGGGGGAATGACCCCTCAAAGCTAACTAATGTATTATATATATATATATATATATATATATATATATATATATATATATATATATATATATATATATAGTCAAGCGGGGCAAAAACAAACTTTTTCTTTCTTGGTCCAGAACTTCCGACTGGTTAGGGCTAGCATGACTTTGATACTACATTTAATTAGGGTTTGTCCTAAGCTTTTGAATGAGGTATAGTTTGTCTCTCTAGGCCCTGACGTTATGGAGAATTTGAAGTTTTTCGTGTCGGGAAAAAGCCGATTGCGGGAAAAATCCATCGGCGGAAAAAACCCAACCCGGATTTTTTGCTGGAAGCGTGCCAGAACAAATTTGACGGTGCCATTCGAAAGAGCGGGTTGTTTTTAGTAGGTCTACATCGAAAAATACCAACATTTTTGAATAATTTCAGGTGAAATTGAATTCTTTGAAAATATTTTTGAAACCAAGGTTGTGGCTTGATTGCATGATAGAAATTTGCAGCACACCGAAAATTGACAGAAAAATTGAAAGTTTAACTGCCAAATCGGAAAATTTTCTTGAACCTAAATTTGGATATTCGGATTCGGATATCCGTTAACGCAAAATAGGCGGATATCCGGAAGTAAAAAATATACGGTGCCCATCACTATTATATATATGCCGAAAACCAGAACTCCCCTCCCGGCTCCAAAAAATTCCATTTCTTCGAAAAAATAACCAAAATGGTTCTCATATTGCTTTGGAGGTTGACCCCCGAAATGTGATGGGGTGTATATACCTCCCAGAATTTGGATTTCAGAAATTCCAAAACATGGCGAAAAAATGCTTTCTGAGTTTTAACAATTTTTCCTTCAAAATAAGGCGCGCGTAGCCAGGGGGGGGAATTTAGGGGGGGGATTCCCCCCCCCCCCGAAATTTCCGTTGCCCCCCAGGAATTTTTCCTGCCATGTGTAAAACGGCCATTTTTCAAAAACGTATCGCGCCTGTACGGGTATAATAGTGTTTCGCGCTTAAAAATGAGTACCAATTACTCTATTTGGTATACTCTGACCACCTTCTGCATCATTTGGGTGCATGAACACGCACTGCGCCTTAAAAATTATTGTAATTTCAACGAATGCTCTGTAAAAATTCCACGAAGGTCACGAAATTGAAAATTTTTTCAGCTTCTGGGGGGCTCAGCACACCAGACCCACGAAAAATTTTTGCATTCCCCCCCGAAATTTTTTTCTGGCTACGCTAGTGGCCCCCACCCCCAACTTTTTCTCAAGGTTATATACACCTATGCCCCCGACCCCGCCACAAAATTCGGACTCAAGAAATCCAAAAAATGGCCTAAAAACGCAAAATTTGTTTGTCAAAACAAGGCTTGTTTTTATCGCTTTGGGTGTTTAGACACCGTTTTAAAATCATTTTAAGCCAAAATTTCAGAAAATTTTTTCAAAAATGACCATTTCTTGGCAAAATTTAATTAACTTTTTAGCCCCAATAAGTACTGGGGGCGTTCGGGTGGGTACCCAAAAGTGGAGGGAGCGAAACTCAAAAAATCTGGGAGGGGGTAAAGTTGGTAGAAAATTTTGGGGGGCCCAAATCATAAGTGTAACGGAGATTTTGGGTGGGGGAGGCTCCTCTGGAGACCCCCCCAACCCTCCCCCAAAAAAGTTTTTTGTATTTTTATGCCAAAAATCGCATTTTCAGCTGTTGATAATATATACCAAACAACATTCAACCATGAAGTAATTTTATCATTAGACACTAGACAGTGGTTTTAACTCGCAAGTCGCAACCTTGTTTGCCAACATGTTTCCAACTCTAAAATAAGGTCAACATTGAGTCCGAAAGTCCATAATACAGTTAAAAACGTGTAGCTCTCGCAATAATAAACAATTTAAGCCAGAAATTTGGACATTTTTGAAAATTTTTGCAAAATTTACCTAAATAAAAATACCCAAATTTTGGCCGTTTTTCGGGCCTCGCCGCGACTACCCCCCTTCCCCAGTTGGGGGGGGGGGACGTCCCCCCCAAACGTTTTGGGGGAGGGTTGAAAAAAGCCTTGGTGGCTACCCCCCCTCCCCCACCTTACACCTATGCCCCAATGCCCAAACCACCCCCCCTGGATCGGATCCGCAACTGAACAAGGACACGTATTATGGGCCACTAGTTAGCTAATAATTAATGTTAGCACCATCATTTTGTCAGAATCCACGTAGTTTGTAATTTCAATTTTTTCAATTAAAATGGGCTGAAATTTAGGGTTTCATTGTGTGACTCATTCAATATATGACGCAAGCTGTCTTTTGTGCAAATTTGAGCGCATGACTCTAAAGTGGCACTGTAAACCTGAAGTTAGCAGTTCCAAGCAATAATCGCTAATAAATATCGAAATACAACTGTCTCAATCGAGTTAAACTTTGACTCATTGATTTCTCGACACACTATCTGACTCAATTGGTTTTAACTCTGACTCATTCAATGGAACTGCTATCTTCAGGGAGGTCTTTATAGCACACCTTAGCGTGCGTTCAATGATTTACAATCACACCGTGTGGCAGGAAGTTATTACTCTGAGCGAAACCAGACTGAAAGGTGATACAATAAAATCTATTTAAAATTTTCAATATCGAATATTGTTGGTGCGCTGTTAACAAATTAATGGGTGTAATACGCCTCTGCAGGCATATTGTAGCACTTTGAAAGTAACAGTAAAAGTACAGTAACCGTTCATGTGAGCAGTACATATATACTGATAGCCTCCCAAGACGTCCTGTACTCCAGAACAGTACTCCTTCTGTTCATATCAATTTCAGATTTTCTATTTGTATGTAATGTCTACGGTGACAAGGGAACTGTTACACAGAGAGAATCGCTTCTACTCTTTACGAGTTCTGCTACTTATCCATCATCTCATGGTTTTAACCAGAACAACCCCGGTCTCTTAAGGTGTGAGAGCTAATGCACTAAGTACATGGACCATTAGGTTTGAATCTTAGTCCTGATATGGTTAAAAAAGTATGGATTGTGAATATGATGTAATTACGTAGTTACCAGATTGCCAATTGCAGTTGGTTATTAAACATCTCTATGCTGATAGTTAGGGAACGAATAGTGTGTCCGTTGTCTACACAATAAGAGTTTATGTAAACTATGTATGTATCTGGAGGTAACTGTTATTTGTTCCTAAAACGCATTCTTGAAATATATCATTCACAGATATATTGATAATCTACAGTTGCTCTAGATAATCCACAGAACTCTCAGCCAAAATCCAAGTAGTTTTTTATAGCAACAATTAGATAAGTGTCCGTAATGCATCTATCAATGGTTGAAGGTGGTCACATTGACTTCCTCACCCTTATCTCGAGGTAGAATCTGCAAATCTCAGGCATAACTTGTGAGTACAAGAGCTAGTATTAGATTTGCTAGGAAAACCAAACAGAATTATATAAATATTTTAGACCATTGTACCTTACTACATGCTGTATGCATGAGCACAGATGCACAAAATTTGACTAATAATTAGTTGAGTAATGGTTAACCTAGTATTCTACGAGATATTTTTATCAAGCATGGCATAAACAGCTGTCATAGGCTACTTGAGATCTCGAGGCTCAGATAATTGTGTCAAGTTGCGACAGAGATTTTTCAGACTATTCAAAAGCTCCCAACCTCGATAACGCCAGACCTTTATGAAATACGTTCCAGATTTAGAGTCTAGTGCTAAGTTTTCGTCAACTCAAATCAGCAAATGAGATTAATCTTACTAACCTACTTTTGTCGTTACGGTATTCGTTTGTTGAAATTAGGTATAATACCTAGTTCGAAAGAAATTGTCCCGGCAATGCAGAATTTGTTACAATTTCCAACCAGTCCTTATTATTAAATGGCTACTTTCACAGGTTTTGGAACGTTAGCCTTTTCATTTTTGACATTAAGAAATTGAGTATTGGATGAGTGGGCTATTAGTATGACTCGGCCATCGACAAGATTTTCAGTTCATGGTCTTAATTTGGTTTACGGGGCCGCTAAACGTCCGCCCAAATATTATTGGTCTGTGATCACCATTGGAGCTGCAATGGTTTTGATTCTACGACTGAAAAGTGACATTAGCGAATATATCAACCGAAAGCCTTACCTAATGGAACAGGTATGTCTAATCTGACCATGCTAAACTAGAATTGCCCAAATTACGATCACAGCATTTGTTTTTATTATTCCGGCTAGAGCCGGAATACCTATTATAGAATTGTAGTATCTTTAGCGTGTATGTTTGTTACAGTTGCTGAAAATCCCCTATCTTCAACACAGGCCTAGCTATGCATTATTTTTTGAAAACAAATATGCAAATTAGGTGGACTATCGACTATTTAAGATGCAGAATTGCTTGCCGTGTCGCAGTTTACAACTGTCAGCAATCGCAAAGATTGCATGTTTTTGATCACCAGTACTGCTAGGAAGCAGTACGCTGGTGGGAATTTCAATAAAAGTATAACTCGGATGGAAAAGTTTTGATATATACTCTATTTGTCATTGAAGAAGACAGATGGCCACACTTTATTGGATAAAATAATGTAACAATACTCTGACCAATATAGGATGCTTTCTGATTTGAAGGTTACCAGAAGGAAGTTAACTAACTGGAAGCGAACTTTTGCGAAGCAACCCTGTTTGGAGGAGGATATACAATACTCAAATCAGATAGCACTGCACAGATCTCTTTCCCATGACACACACATTCATCATAATTATATATCATATTATCATTATGATATCATAATTGCTAAAACTAATAAGTAATTCGACTTCAACAAATTGAGTTAAAATGTGTCAGCGTGGAACAATTGTTGAGAAGATCGTTAGCTATGATAATAGATACACTACGATATGTAACAGATTAGCAGCTTTGCTGTGAGCGAGCAAAAGGTATGTATAAGTATTATTCGGTAGGTTTTGCTGCTTGTAGGTTTTACGTGGTCTGTAGAGGAATAATGCCCTTTTGGGGCCTACTTGTTCTTACCTGCCTTTTATTGTACCTAACTTTGCACAGAGTGCAAAGTTCTGCGTTTACTTTTGTTGATTCTGTTTTGACTGTGCAGCAGAGCTTGCTATGACTTATGAATTCCAGCTATTTGCAATGAAGCCTTACTGTTAGTCTGTTTAAATTTAGAGCTTACAACATTATTGCTGAAAATAGAAACCTGCCTAAATGCTTTAAGAAATTCTGGAAGTTCCCTTAATAATCTAGATGTAGTATTTGTAACCGAAAAAGGGATTAAAAGCACAAGTTCTGCTAAATCTTGCAGATTGAAGTTATTTTAGACTTAGGAAACAAAAAAGTAAAATAAAAACTTTAAGCAAAATCAACTTCAGATAAATTTCAACTTCAACTGCAACCAAGGCACCAGAACAAAATGTAAGAAGGTAAAATACAGAACAACAAACCGATTCAAAATCCAGAAATGAGAGGCAAAATACTTATATCAGAATTAATGAGGAGGAGGATAACTGAATGCACCTCCGAACCTCACTACAATACTTTCATCAATACTGCCTGTGCGCGCCCAATTTTGGGAGAGAGAAAGTGACAATTAGCTAAGCCCGACCTTGGACCACACACAACAGTACAATTATACGTTGGCCGTTAATGAAGTTAATTAGCATATACTTTTAATAATTTTGAATCAGAAACATCAGAAATGATTGAAATGTTTCAACACTTGCTGTAACTTTTCTATGCCCATCTTTCAGATTAAAAACGCGGATTCATTTTTACTTCCACAAGTTGCCATCTGTAATGCAAATCCCTACAGACGCCAAGCAATTGGAAAGATACCGGAACTTGCCGCCGTTGTAAGCTCTAAAAAGTTTAGTTCCATTATGTTACTTAATTGTAGCAGATTTCCGCTTAAGGTTTGATGATTCAAGATTTTTACTGTCTTATTTACCCAACTGTTGAAAATTTTAACGTTTTGTAAATCTTTCTTCAGTCCACATTAAAGACCTGCACGGTCCGAATTTATGCGGCCCGGCCCGCGAAAAATCTTTCTCGGCTCGCCCGGCCCGGCCCGTCTACTGCTTCGGCCCGGCCCAGCCCGGCCCGTCAGCTGCTTCGGCCCTGCCCGGCCAGTAAAAATTGTGGGTCAAAAACGTCAAAACTGCGTTTTTAAGAAAATGTATGGGTTTTTAAGAAAAGATTGTGAAAAGAAAAAGAATGAAAAAATGAGAACACATTAAAACCAAATTAAAAATACTTATAGTGTCCCTAATAATAATATTACCCTAATTCAATGTTCTATATTATAATGTTGTTTATAATGTTAAAAACGCTAAACTAACTGAGATGAATTGAGGATTTGACATGAAGGTGTAACGACAAATATATGCTGAAGTTAACTGCGGAAAACCAGTGTCAGTGTGAACGAAACATATTTCGGAAACACAAAACCTTTAACTAAAATATGACTTGCGATTTCAAAGTTAAATCATTTAAAAACTGATGGCGGGCCGGACTGTCGGCCCGTGAGCTTTGGCCATCGGCCTACCCTGCAAGGCGAGCGGGCCGTAATGCAGGCCTCTTGTCCACACGACTAAGCAGTCTTTTTTAAATTATAGATACTGGATAACATTTTTCAGGTGATGGCGTATGAATCCATATCGTCAACGGATATTAGAGAGAGTCGAAAACGTGGAGGACTAAGACGCAGTGTCCCTATAGAGCCAAGTGGCATACAACAAGTTGAAATTATTGGAGAAGAAAGTAACAGTTAACTCTAGTAGCTTTAACATCTTTAAGGCCGCAGGTTAATACAAGTGGTTAATACAAGTGGATAGCCTAGCACCAGTGCGAACAAGGTTCAAGCGCTACTAACCAAAAATTAGCCAAAGGGAAACCAAACTTAAGCCGAAATAACACTTTGCAACATTTTCGGCTTCCTCGGATTGTTTTAATGAAAATTCCCAATTATTCAGGAAAATTAAATAATAGGTTAAATTGTACATTTAAAATGTGAATATTGTTGTTGCAAGTTTTGATAAAAATTGCAAACTTAAAAAAATGTTGCTGTTATACTTTGTTATTAGAAAGTCTGTGTCCACCAAACTTCGATGAGATTCGATGTAACTGCTACAAGTACGAAGACCGACACATGTACGATGACGCTGCCGCTGCCTGTAAAGCAGCGGCTACAGATGCTACCCTACCGGTGTTTTGGAATGCTGACGATTTACAAGACTTATATGACTGGCATTTTTTCTACGGATCTTCATCGTAAGGATATTTAATTAGAAGAATATTCATCGAAAGCTACTTCCAAGATGCTTCTTAGGTGTAATTTGTACTCACGAGCACAGGTGGACAAGCAGGGAAAGGGGGAATTTCCCTCACCCTCGTCGAAGTCGTCCACAAGGGGTCGCGAAATTGCTCCCACGTAAGAAAATCAGGTTAAAAGGTTATAGGTTATAGGTTATAAGGTCCAACAAATAGGTTATACGACTAAAATTTTTCACTGAAAATGTCTATTGTTTGCTAAAAACGTCCGAAAAATGTGTTTTGAATAAAAAAAACTAGCTGCTTTTTGTTAGAAAATCGCGAAAATCCCTTAAAAATCGCTTTCGCAAGGGGTACCCTAATTTGCTTTCACAAAGGTCAGTGAAATTTGACCTCCCGTTCAGGGATCATCGTTCCCCTGGGCTTTCGTGTGTCGCATCTGCTCGCTGGTGCTAAGTTGAAAAAAGCGACACATGAAAGCAGCGCCCATCGCTCAGTTTCATGATCACAAGTCTGACATAACGTTTTAAATTAACTTTTAAAATTAAGAATTGTGAGAGCCGTATGATTAAGAACTAAGTCAGTGCAGGATAAAATTTTAAATGCTATTGTACTGACGTATGTAGACGTCGTAAATAAATACAATGCAGCATTGAGAACTACTAATTCGTTTCAATTGTAGTACTGATTTTGTCGGAAGTAGATCAGAATTTTGCTTGAGAAAAACAAATTTTACGGTTACCACAGACGTTTCTAAAAGAAAGTTTCTAAAAGTGTGGCCAATTTGCTGGGATTCAAATATTATTAAATTATTACATTATAAATAATCTGTAAAAGCAAAAGCTAAGCTCCTCAAGCTCGGTCCTTGGAATTTGATTAAACAAAATTGATACACTCAAATCCTGCTCAAATCATTTGTTGGTGTTGTACAATGCTAGCAGCTAGTCAACCATGCAAATGGAAATGACAATATCTGATTTTTAAGCAGCAACTGCAACAACGTTATGTTTTTGTTAAAGGCCGAACCAATACTATTGGACAGCTGGCATTTGGCTGAATAATAAATGGGTTCAGAAACACAATCCCAATCAACAGTTTCCGTAAGTCTGACTGTAATGTCTGCTTGCTTCTGTTATTCCAATATTTTGGAATCTGGGTTCCGCGTTGCAAACGATTGCAAATGATCTTCCTAAGCCTAGGAGTGCTCCTAAAATCCAGCCAGCTTAGGTGGTAACTTAGGAGAATTGGGTGTCAAAAGATTCTGCTAAGCTAAGCTAAGCTAAGTCGGGGCAAGTCGATTTTAGTAGCCCACCCTCCTATGCCAAATTGACAAATTTTATCTACAATAAGGTAGATGTTGAAAACTATTGTTGACTGAATACAGGAATTATGGGAGGTAATCGTTTGCACATATACTGATTGAACTTCCAGGGTTCCAGTGTTTAATACCCATTTATGTACTAAGTTGCTTTGCCGTTTATTACCAGGTACACGGAAATGTTTCCTGGTTTCGAGACACCAGATATACCAGATGCAACATGTCTTGCCTTTTATACTTATAATGGTCTGAAGTATACAATTGGACGGAAGTGTCAAAGCTTTGATGTCGTTTGCCAGGTGCGGATTTGTCCGAGTAAGTAAGTTAAAGAACGGATTTTGAGGACAGGTTTACGTGATATGGGGCCACTTATCATTTTTGCTCTTATTTATTCTCCCCCGATTAGGTCACATAAAGATACCAACCATATTTATTTCGTAGCCATTAAGGCGCTTTGGTGAGGCATGGTTGCGGCTAGACGCAGCAAGGAGCTAAGCTTACACAAAAAACTGGGTTCATGCTTAAATACTGCAGACCCCGAAACCCTCAAAATTAGAGGACTTCAAACCTCAATAGAAAAACCCTTGATAAAGTTTCCCCAAATCAAAAACAGTGAGTTTTACGGAAAAACTTGGCTTCCCCAACAACGCAGCCTAGAACTGTCTTTGGTGCTGAGTATGTACTGCTCATCTTCCAGGTAATTCTAATGAAAATGTCATAAGTGGGAATTAGCCCCCGTTTTCTTTCACATTTAGCGTCTCTATCAACAACAGTGCACACCCATACGAGTACTACTGCAATTGTTACTAAAACCTCTACTACTACTACTACTACAACTACAACAACTGCTACTACTACTACTACTGCTACTAAAACAACTGCGACTGCTGCCACTACAACTACTACTACTATTACTACTACTACTACTACTACTACTACTACTACTACTACTACTACTACTACTACTACTACTACAACTACAGCTACTACTAGCAGTAGTAGTAGCACTAGTAGTAGTAGAACAGCTATTTCTACAACTATTACTAGTACTGCTGCTACTACTACTATTTCCACTACTTCCACTACTCCAACAATTACTACCTCCCGTGGTATTAGTAGTACTGCTACAACTGCGACTATAACAACTACTACTTCTAAAACTACTACTAAATCTATAATAACCGCAACAATGGCTACTACTACAGCTGCTACAACAGCCAGGATTACAAAAATTGCTAAAGGCACTACTAGTACAACAACAACTACTACTACTACTACTACAACTATTAATGACGCTACTACTACAAAAACTACAACAACCAATCCTACACCTACGACGACAACGAAGACTAATACTAGTACTACTACTGCAGGTGCTACTACTACTACTATTACTACTACTACTACTACAACTACTAGAATTGCGACTACTACTACTACTACTACTACTATTACTACTACTACTACTACTACTCCAACTACTACCACAACAACTACTACTGCAAAGCTAACTTCTACTAGTACTACTGCTCGGTCAACTACTGCTGCTACTGCTACGGTTACCAATACTGTTACTGCTGCTATTACTACGGCAACCCCTACTACTAGTACTGCTACTTCTACAACAGCTGCTGTAACCGATACTATTACTACTGGTGCTACTACTACGACAACTACTTTAACTACTTCCACCACAACTGCTAGTGCAACTCTAACTACTACTAGTACTAATGCTCGGTCTACTATTACTGCTACTGCTACAGTTAATAATACTGCTACTACCGCTGGTACTGCTACTACTACTACTACAACTACTGCTGCTACTACTACTACAACTACTGCTACTACTACTACTACTACTGCAACTTCCTCTACTACTAGTGCTGCTACTACTGCTACTTCTACAACAGCTGCTGTAACCGGTACTACTAATACTACTCCTACTACTACTACCACAACTACTACTGCAATTCTAACTACTACTAGTACTACTGCGCGGTCAGCTACTGCTGCTACTGCTACGGGCACTAATACTGTTACTACTGCTGCTACTACTACTCTTACAACTACTATTGCTATTACGACAATTACTACTACTACTAAGCCTACTACTGCAGCTGCAATTATTACTACAACTACATACGCTGTTACTACTACTGCTGCACGTACCTATTCCACTACTACTATTACTACTACTACTACTACTGCCACTACTATTACTACTACTACAACTACCACAACTACCCCTACTAGTAGTACTGCTACGGTTACTAATACTGTTACAACTACTGCTACTACTACTACTACTACTACTACTACTACTACTACTACTGCAACTTCCTCTACTACTAGTGCTGCTACTACTGCTACTTCTACAACAGCCGCTGTAACCGATACTACAACTTCTACTATTACTGCTACCTCTAGTGCTTCCACTGCCGCTAGCATTGCTGACACACCGTTTGCTACTGCAACGATCACTGCTTATATTAATGCTGTGATTGCAATAGCTAATTCCACTTCTACTATTAGGACTTCTGCTACTGCTACTTGTATGCCTACATCAACTACATCAACTAAAGCTTCTGTTACCACTAGCTTTATTATGACGACTACGACTACTTCCCATACTACCACTACTATTGCTGCTGTTAGTGCAGTTACCACATTTTTTTCAACTGCTGCTTCCGCTATTGTTACTACTTCAGTTACTGCTGCTGCTACCTCAATGGTTGTTACTACTTCCAGGATTACACGTCTTACTGCTGCATCTGCCACCGTAACGACGAAAACATATTCCGCTGGTTATTTAGCTTCCACTTCTATAATTGCTACTGTTATTGATACAAATACCGTTGCTATAAATATTACTGCTGCAAACGCAAATACGGCTGCTACAACTTCTACAACTATTGCTGCTGCCACTGCAGCTACAACAATGAATACTACTACAATTACAACTACTACTACAAATACAAATACAACTGCAACTACAGCTGCAACAACTATGACTACACTTACTTTTACTACTACTACTACGACTGCTACTACTACCTCATCCACCACCAACACAACTACTACATCAACTTCTTTTGTTGTTTCTGCTAATACGACTACTATTAATACTGGCAAGACTGACATTACAACAACTTCTGTTACTGCTGCTGCTGTTACTATTACTACAACTACTGCTGCTTCTATTATCCTTGCCACTGACACTATTTCTTCAAGTACAGTTATAACAGCTATTGCTGCTACTGCAGTCACTATGAGATCCATTCCCCCAAATACTGCTACTACTACAAGTATTACCACAACTACTGCTCCTGCCTCTACTACTACTACGACAGACCCAAATAAAATAGAGTCTACAGTATACCACGAACGTACCTTTCACAAAACGTCTACGCAGTCAACTGTCTATAGCACCGTTGCTATCTACGCCAATACAATTACTGCAGCAGGACTCGGTGAATATTTTAGCATCATGCTAATAAAGCAGACATACACCAGTGACAAATACCGGGGCTTAGTTGTAGAATTAATATTAAATAATTTCCAATAAGTTACTATAATTCCACATGTTTATTAGTTTATAATTATTTAGATTCTCAGATTTGTGGTATAAAATCTGGATAGAAGCCGCATTTTGTTGTCCAGCTCAATATTCACCTCAATTATTAGAAACTTGGGGCTGTATTGTTGGACGATTTAAAAAACGCTTTACTACCAAAGCGACCCCCACCACATGAACAAATGCAGAAGAGACAAACGACAAACGCATGCATTTTCATTAAAACAGACTGCACAAGTTCAACTGCAGGAAGTGAAGTTTGTGAACTCCATGAAGGGACGCATCAAAACCAACCTGTTCTAGTTTTGTCAGAGAGTCCCCATTCTTGAGTGCTTGTAATTTATCAGAAAATTGACTAGCCCTTCTCTTCACTTCGCTTCACTATACACTTCACTTCGCTTCACTATACACTTCACTTTACTTTTTATTAACTCTGCGTATTGGAATTCATTTTTGCAGAGGAATCTAGATGTGAGCCACATATGTGCTATCATACTGCAACGTGCGTGTCTTTCGGCAACAGCTTTCAATGTGTATGTGCGCCAGGAATGACTGGTATAAGTTGTGACATAGGTAAGAAGGTTGTATTTTGCTAATTGTCTGAACGATATATAAACCAGAGCATTCTAGTTGATTCTTTTAAATAATTATCAGAATATGTAGTTATACAATTGTATTATACGGTTATATTAATATAAGTATATTAATTGTGATTACGGTTATATAACAAATGGACTTGTAGATTCTGCTAAATGTTTCAGAGAATAAATCGAATGAGTCAGATCTTAAATTTATTAACAAAATGACATGTTTTAGACATTGATGAATGTGCATTACCTGAAAATGATAACTTTTGTGACAGAGATCAATCGTGCATCGATTACGAAGGTGGAATATCGTGCATCAATGACACAACGCTTGTTGCAGCAGCATCATTAATGAGAAGGAACAGTACAGCCGAGGTAATTTGTTCAAGATTGGACCTGCGCTCTGACGCTCTTCTTTCTTTCCGACTTCCAAAGACATAACGTTGTTGAAATGCTGTTTATTGTTTGCTAGTAGAGATGCTTGCTATCAGCAGTGACACATAATTACATCCATGTCGTTTTTGCGTTTTAGACTATCGAAGAGGAGGTTCTCGTTAGCTCGTCTCGTGAGCTGCTTGGAGCTCTTGTCGGCAATATAAATTCTTCTGTACTTTCAAGCGCGGGATTTAGTTTAGCAAGCATTATTCATCAGTGTTCATTCAGTAACAAACCGCATTCCTGCAACGAGTAAGTAAATCAATCCTTGCAGTTACAAACCGTCAAGCTTATGTTGTAGCATTGCACCGCAAGGAGTGCTCTCAGATATTTGTACGAACACTTGTATGCGTAGTAGGAGTGTTCTTCACCAGGGTTTAGCCTGTAAGTGAGCTCACAATTTAGTGTCTTCTGTTTGTGGCAGGTACAGAAAGACTGACGTTCCGTCTGAGAAATACCGATGTATAGTCTAGTTTACAGCTATTTATATGATATTCAATGTAATTTGCATGTTTACGTCTAAACTAGAGAATTATTCAGACATCTGTCTCGCAGCAAAGCCCAATGAGGGAGCAGTTTTTGACACTGTCGCTAATCCATATGCATACGCATTAGCATAGGGAAAGAGAGAGTGACTTGTATAGGTATGTAAGGTGACGCAGGGTCAACCTTTCCATTGCTGGCGGCTGTAGCTACACGCTTTGCTTATCATAACATCATCACGGGGCTGGGACGACCTTTGCAAGTCACGTAGCTCCCCCAACGTGTATGGGATTGGGCGGTTTCCCCCTCGGCAGCTACGTGATTGGGGGAATTCAATCATTAGGGGCGCGTTCGAGGGTTCAACACATTACTCGCTTTCTCCTTCGGTCTTGTATAATTCTGCCATTGCGCATACCTGCTCTCTCCTCAATTCTATTTTCCCTTTGTTGCTCAGTCATATTTCCCCTGCTCTCCGTAGAGCTAATTACTGGTACGTTGGCAAGACGGTCTTGTCACTAAAGTCTATATTTGTGTGTCTGTTTTGACTGCTTGAGGGCATTTAATATTGTTTATACTTACTTTGTAATAATAACACTTGTTTGTTCCTTTATTAAATATTTGCTACCTTTAATAAGGAGTGTATTAGTCTAAGCTACTGGGTAGGTCGTGTTCTATAATACACGTATGTGCAACGTAACATTAACACGAAACACGAAACAGGCGAGCATTCAGAGGAAACCATAATGAATGAATGAATGAATGAGATGAATGCTTCTCTGGTGTTTGAATAATCTGCGATTTTTTCTAAATTTTAGGGTCTTCGGAGAGCTTCTGTTGCATAAAGGCATGTGTATGTCGCCTAAAGCCTAGCTGTTTTCATTTCTGGCGTGAAAGCGAATAGAGTATCTTCAACACTAAAATTACACCCTATGCTCAACATTGTTCCGATTAGCATCTCAGATTTTTCAAAGGATAGGGCCCTCTAGTGGGTTCCGTCTTCATTGTATAAATTGTCAAAATTTCAATGTTTTTAAATATTAATGGTATACTCCATATTTTCTATTGCAACCGTCACAGAACGGTGCTTTTTCCTCTGGGCTAAATTTTAAAAATATCATTTCTACGAGGTCCCCTTTGGTCGCATCGTAACTGCTAAATTTTTCGTATGTTGAATAAGCAAATTAACTACTTCAAAAGGAAGAGGTTCGCCAGATACCAAATTTCATGGTTACCAATTTCGCTCATTTCTAGCCACGACATACACCTGTATGTCTCCAAAACAAAGACGTTTGGAGTCCAGCATCTACCCTGTAGCCAAACGAAATCTGTTTTCAAATGCTTACGATTGAATATTTACACCATTACGCCTTGCTGAAAGCTACAAGTGACTATAAAAATAGATAATATGTGAAAATGAGAAGCAGCGGAGGTGGTCTAAAACTTGCGACCCCCCAACGCTATGACAGTTCATAGTTTACACTTTGACCAGCAATATTAGGCATTTTTGAGGCATGCTTTCCTAAAAAACCAGGATGGTCAATTTCAACTTTCATCTCTTTTACGTGAGCATATTTAAAGTGGCCAAAATAGCCGGAATTCAACAAGCTAAAGTCCCAATATACACACTATTTCGAATAGCTAATCCCGTTGGTTTCGTTTATTAATCAACACAAGAATCAAATATGCATACTAACGGAAATGTGAGAGATAGCCCTGTGTGGAGATACTACTCCTTTTAGGAGCCTACTTAGTGGGTTTTAATTTTGAATATTTCGAGACATGATACATTATTTCGAAATATGTAACAATGTGCCAGATTATTATTGTAAAATGCATTGTAAAGCAACATTATGTAAAGGGCCTTTATATATTCCAGAATGTTTACCGGGCATCTTCATGATATGTACTACGGCAACTGTTATATAATGAATGAAGAAATCGATTCTGCATGGACAGCTTCTGCTGCTGGACCTGAACACGGTACTTGGAAAGTACTCATTGTGTTTTTGAGACGTTCACACTTAACATAGTGTTGATTTTTACTTTTTATGTCCATTAGCTATTGCTGAAATTAATCTTTGCAGCCATGCATAGAACAACAAGGTTTAGATATTCTGCTTCAAAGTACATTAGTCAGACAAAAGTTCAAAGTACATGATCTTTTCTCCAAAGGGGAAGAAGACTTCTCCAATCTGATTGATTGCATGCTCTCGGTGCAGATAGATGCAGAGGAGTAATGACCTATTTCTAGGAATTTTTCCTCAACTGGTCGGTAGCAATTGTACCCAATGAAATAAGGAACACCACCTAATGGTTTGACATTTATTAGTGGAATAAATATGCGATATTCTTGAAGTTTTGCAAATTAAGTTTCTTGAAGAAAACAAGCTTCGGATTGATACGCTTTCATGTGAATATAGAATGTGTCATGGAAAACTTTATGGCAACCACATTTATTAAATTATAAGTGTAACTGGTTTCCTTGCTGTCAAGTCAAATGCAATCACAGATACGTTAACCTTGCTCAGATCTATATTGATTGACAAACAAACTGGTAATAATGTTTTACATCGCAGAACGCTCTTGATATGAATATACGAAAAAAGTACATCAACCACCAAAGGTCATTAGTATTATGCTATTTACGGGTTGCCATGATCGTAAAAACCTGGGTAATCTGGACGGACAAAGTCGTGTCGAACTGAATGAACGTGTCAATTTAGTAAAAGGGCTAGTTAATTATTTATTGAATTGTCAGAATTGGTGTGATCCATTCAATTGCTTTAGCTTCGGAGGCAATTATTGTTATAAAACTTTTGTAAAGTCTCAGCCCTAAAGTGGTTTTTACTTGCTTAGGATTGCGCTTGAAACTGATGCTCAACCCAGAGGACTATTTGTCAGTATCGTATACTACAGGGGCTAGAGTAGCGATCAGGCCGGTGGGCTCACAACTATTCATGGATCGTGACGGATTTTTTGCTCCTCCCGGATACACGACAAGTTTTGAACTTCAATACGTAAGTATGTCTACTTATTAGAATAATATTTGAATTTGAATTGAATTTAAATCTGAATCTAAACATAGATATTGTAGTTTTTTCGAAGCTATTAGTTTGGTGTGCGTTTTTTGTATTTGTTTTGCATTAGGTATGCAAAATTATGTAAATAATTAGTTTTCTCTGAATTCACTGTATCTGCTGCTGGCAAAGCGTTGTCCTTCAGGAATTGAATGTTTCGTAGTTAGTTGGCAAGATGTTTGTTTCAGAAAAAAGTTGCGCTTCTTCGCAAAGGTGATAGGCTGTGTGTGGATTCAACCAATCAATATAGATTCAGCTATTTCCATAAAGCTTATCGAATTCTGGTGAGACAAACTGAACAAAAGGTTTTGAAACGTGTAGAAGCATTCTTGAGTTAAGCATTTCCACACATTGCGAGGGAAAATCAACTTCTTCGCCTAACTGATTCAATTAGTCTTAAATTGGTTAACTGAAAGAACGAGTTCCTATGAAATCCTATGAAAGCACGCTCTAATTCTGTTTCATTGTGCATATTATTTGTAAGTATAATAAGAAGTTAATACTTGCCTTTGTTTGATTTTGTTACTGCATACAGTTGAAAGTACTGATTCCTATTGCGCCTAATTCACTTAAATCAAACCAGTTAAATTCATATGGTTGTTGCATACTTTCCAGTCAGCAATGAAACAATGCTCACAGTCTCTTTCATTCTAGCTATTAATTTGTACATGTAACAAGAAAGAAATAACTTGTCCTGTTTAGGTTTAGCAGGATGTGGACGCTTGCTTTGTTAGTTATTATACTTAAAAGTTATTTTCATACATTAATCAGACAAAACTCTACTGATATGGCTGTTGCTTAGGTTTCAGTCCTGCGAAAAATCGGCAGAGCAGGACCACTATTGGAAGGTATGCCATTGTGCGCACCCAAGTTATCCGCTTCCTTTCGCATCTGCAAGCTATTGCAAGTCAAATGAAGAAAGTACGTTTAATAATCTTCAGTTTATTCCTGCACAGCCTCTCATGCTTATTCAGTCCTGGACATCACACGCAGTGCAGCTATGAAATTGAGTGCGCGATTCAAACAAAATTTCGTGGATGGGACCTATAAAAAACTTGTGAGCTGAATTCCACAAAGTTTGAAATCTTTACAACAGACGATGTGATTCCTACAGAGTCAGCGGGCTTTCGTAGAAACATCGGTGCCTTCATTTTTGCCGGCAAGAGTCCAACTCGGCCTAGGCCTCAGGTTAGCCCTGTATGTCCCGGGAAGACGAGACAACTCTCATTGCAGCTACAAGAGAGCCTTTCTGTAAAATTATCAGTATTTTAAAAATAAACCATTTTAGCTTTAATTCTGAGCTGACTAATTTTTGGTTGAATCAACTAATTTTCCTGGAAACATTTTTCATGAAAACTGGACAGCAAAATTCCAACCAAAAGGCTCATTTTCGTGGAATGATTTTGTGCAGTCCCCACCGCGTTGGTTCCACGGAATCTCGCTACAGTGTGTACTCAAAATCTTTTGATTTGATGCACATTTTGCTTTATAAAGACACATTTTACTATAAACTAGTGTAAGCTGCGGTTTACGACGGATAAACATAATTAGTTTGTGGATTTCTTCATTCCAAAGATACAATTTCCAATCTGTGTAATTACACATAATGTCAATTTTCCAAAAATTGTTTTGCCTCATTTGCATATTGCTACGCTTTTCTAATTTGCATACGTCTTTTCCCCGTTATATAAGGCACCACTTTTCTGCAACTAACGCACGCTTTGGTTTTTCTTGCTCTTACCAACCATTTTCTGGAACAATACTGCAAGTTTGTTTTCACTTCATATATGCCGAGTGATTCCGAGCAACTGTCTCAGCCTCCTCAAGCTTCGGGTGATGCCGGCCTTTCCGTCAATGAAATTATCCGTCTGATCCAATCTGTCAGTGCCAAGTCCACTTCTGTTTCTAATTCGCCCTCTGTCCCACGTCTTGACGGCAAAGGTCTGCAGCATCAAGCTGACACTTTGGTTGCCATCGATTCCAAGCTGCTCGGGATCCTTGCTGGGATTAATTCTGACGCCGGTACGGTTGACGGTGACAAAATCCTGCATTTGGTCTCCGAAGCTCGGCAGCTTATTTCTGACCGCATCAAGCTGCTGAAAATTGCCGATCAAGGCGGTTGGGAAGCAGTTAAGCTCTATCAAGGAGCTACAGATATTGGCTCGGACGCCGCGGATAGCAGTAGGTTCTCAGTGTTCTTTCGGTTTTCCCTCTTCTTCATTCTCTAGCCATTTTGTCTTTTCTATTTATTTTTAATGTGTGTTTTTCTGACAGTCCAATTCTTTTACTTTGTTATGCGTCATTTTTCTGCGTCTGTTTTTCGTTGTTCTTTTTTCTCTAGAGCGTGTTCAGAAGGCCATTGACCAGGCTAAAGCACAACGGATCCGACGCTTGCCTCCAAATGCTCGGTCGTCACCCTACCACTCGTGGAGCCTGCAACAGCGGAACTTGGCGCCTCGTATCCCAGGACAAGCACCCAAGCCCCTTTTCGCTGGACCAGCCTCCACGAAAATGGCGCCTCCTGGATTCGGATACAACCCTCGACAGAACTACCCCTGCTTCAACTGCGGTAGATACGGCCTTTGGGCATATGAGTGCGGCTACTACAACCCCAGTTCCGATCCCAGTCCTTCCGCCAAACGAGAATCTTGAATCTGGTAAGCACTTTCATCTTAGAATTAAGGGCAGCCTACGCTCAAGTTTAGAAACCTGGCGGAAAATTACTAGTAACCATTTCGTTTTAGACATGGTCCAAAACGGCTTTAGCATCCCTTTTCACAACATGCCCCCTCGCGCTATGTTTAACAACAATAAATCTGCTATACAGCATTCTTCTTTTGTTTCCGAAAAAATTTCTGAATTCTTAAGGCACGGTTTTATTCAGCAGGTAGAGCACGCCCCCCGAGTTGTTAGTCCCCTGTCAGTCCGTTTCTCCAGTAACAAGCTTAGATTTATTCTTGATCTTAGATACGTCAATTCATTCATTCCTGCCCCTAAATTTAAACTAGACGACTTAAATACTGCTATTTCGCTCGTCAAACCTAACGGTTATATGAGTACCTTTGACATTAAATCTGGGTATTTTCATCTTGATGTCAGGCGATGTTTCCAAACGTACCTCGGCTTTTCCTGGCTACAGAAAGGCAAACGTACTTTCTATGTCTTTACTGTACTTCCTTTCGGACTATGCCTGGGACCATTTTTGTTCACTAAGCTTCTTCGTCCCGTTATTGCCTATTGGCGCAGTCAAGGTATCCCCTGCATGATCTACATTGATGATGGTTTTATCACTGAATGTAACTATGAGTTAACAAAAGCACTGTCTTTTCGTTGTAGGAACGATTTGGAATCTCTCGGTTTTCATGGCAATGAAAAATGTGAATGGAATCCTACACAGCGTGTTCACTATTTAGGTTTTATTATCAATTTGGAAGTTTTTTGTATTGAAGTCTCGGAGACTAAATTGTTGAAATATCGCAATGTAATAAACGGTTTATTGGCTAGCTCCAGTTGTACTGCCAGGCAGTTATCTCGTATTGCCGGGCAAATTGTTTCATTAACTCTAGCTTTGGGGCATATTACCCGACTTATGACCAGGTCTTTCTATGCACATATCCAAGCAGCACCAGCATGGGATTCCCCTATACCTTTTACTTCTGCTCTAAAATCTGAATGTATTTTTTGGATCCGTTCGCTTTCTACCTTACCACGACAAAAACTCCTTTCTTATGACCTTCCTGAAATTCTCGTCTGGACAGACGCTAGTGGAACCGGAGCCGGTGCCGTCATGCTTCAGCATAAACAAAAAACTGCTGCCGTTATGAACTGGACATCAGTCCAGCAATCCCAGTCCTCTACACGTAGGGAACTGATGGCCATAGAGTTTGCGCTGCAAGTGTTTAAACATGATCTTGCAAATAAAATCGTCAAATTTTATACCGATAACGAGGCTTCGGTTACTATTGTACGCAACGGTAGCAAACATCACCACCTTCAGGCAATTGCATTTCGCATTTATCTCCAATGCGTTACTTACAGCATTCGTTTAGAGGTTGAGTGGATCCCTCGTCAACAAAATTTAACTGCTGACCGGCTCAGTAGGTACACTGACTGGGACAACTGGTCCGTGGCTCCCTGGGTTTTTGCAACACTCAACCATCGTTTTGGCCCATACTCGATAGATCGATTTGCTAATTGCTCAAATACCCAGTTACCGCGTTTTAATTCTCGCATTTGGGAAGAAGGCACTGAAGCTGTAGATGCCTTCAGCGTTCCCTGGACGGGTGAAAATAACTGGCTTGTTCCACCCCCCTCGCTTCTTTTGAAAACATTCCAACATTTGGAACTTTCTCGCGCCCGGGGTACCATTGTCCTACCACACTGGAAATCCGCTCTTTTTTGGCCTACCATTTGCACTCTCCGCAATTCGCCAGCCTACAAAGGTGAATGCGTTTTTTCCCCTAAGCATACCTTGATTATACCGGGTACAATGTATACCAAAGTTTTCCGAACCCCCTTCCGCTCTCCCCTTCTTGCTCTTCACTTAGACTACTCTCTCCATCTCTAATATTGCATTGTCTCTTTGTCTTGCTCTAATAGTTTTTGGAAAATAAAAGTTATTTTAGAGTGAAACGTTAAAATAATGTCAATTTTCCAAAAATTGTTTTGCCTCATTTGCATATTGCTACGCTTTTCTAATTTGCATACGTCTTTTCCCCGTTATATAAGGCACCACTTTTCTGCAACTAACGCACGCTTTGGTTTTTCTTGCTCTTACCAACCATTTTCTGGAACAATACTGCTGCCCGCCCACCCCACCCTTTGCTTTCAATTGAAAATTTTCTTTTTTCTTTAGAACTGACGAGACTAGCAACACTCCGTCTCTGTGCTCTTTACCCGCAGTCGACAAGCGCCCTTCTCCGCCAAATCGTTGTCCTGGCGTCTTCATCTCTTGCACCGAATACCAAACGTCAGTATCTCGCTCAGCTGACCCGTTTTCGGGCGTGGTCCTGCTCCAATCACACATCTTGGCTTCCGGCTCCCCCCATTGCTTTGATGACTTTTCTCTTGCATTTGTCTAGCCTCACCATCTCCCAGAGTACTCTGCGTTCAGCATGGTACGCGATTGCATGGGCTCACGCACTGGCAGCATATCCTTCTCCTACTGCTCTCCCATATCCTCAACTGTTATACCAGTCCTTATTGCGGCAGCTATCCCAGAAACCAGTTCTCCATCATGTCCCGGTCACACCTTCTCAGCTCACTATGGTTATCGACCACCTTCAGGCAAGTGACACTTTTCCGCACACCTGTTTTCAAGCCCTTCTCCTCACCCTTTATCTCGGCTGTCTCCGCATCTCCGAGGCTCTCTCGCTTTCCGTTGCTGATCTGACACTTACCTCTTCTACAGTCACGTTTCGAATCCGCCGATCTAAAACAGACCAGTTCTCAAACGGCTCGGCTATCCACATCGCTCTTACCTCCTCTCGGTATTCTCAAATCCTCTTTGCCTATTTTTCAGCCAGACTTTTACTCGCACCGACAACTCCTTTATTTCCCCAGCTGCCAGGTACCCATTCACCTCCTCTGACCTATCACCAAGCCCGTCGTCAACTCCAATCTCTCTGCAAGTCCTTGCGCCTTAATGATGGAATTACTCTTCATTCCTTCCGATCTGGCTGCGCAACTCAGGCCATAGCACTGGGTCACTCTGAACGCTCAGTCATGGCTCATGGCCGCTGGAAATCCTCAACAACGTTTCGGGATTCTTATGTTCATCTGAACGGCAGCGACAGCCTTCACATCACTGCTGACCTTCAAGAATAACCATTGCTTTCTATTTTCTATTTTCTATTCTCTTTGTCTTGCTCTAATAGTTTTTGGAAAATAAAAGTTATTTTAGAGTGAAACGTTAAAATAAATGAATGTAAATTGTTTTCTAAAACCGTAAACATCCTTTAGTGTAATGACTCATCTTTCATTAACTGCTCCGCTAACACTTTCAAAGGCATAAAATGGGAGCAGTCACGGCTACATTTTTTTATCATTTATTAGTGTTGAAACAAGTTTTTCAACAAAACGTATAGCATAACGTTTTGAACGTATAGTTCTATTAATTATCATGCACTAATTCACTTATAAATTATAATTGGCTGCGCAGCGGGCTTAAAATTTTAATGTTCGCAGAGCAAAATTTTGCACAAACTATTGCTTGTTTTGAGCAACTTTGACCAGGTTTTAACTTTGGTAGTAATGTCAGTTGAAGAAATTTCAGCCAACAGCAATGGATATTGTGTTTACTGCGGCTTGCCATTTAAAAGACATAGTGACTGCATTTGTAGGAGAAACAAACCTTCAGCCTGAGCTTTCCTTTTTGCATGAGCATAAATCAAATGCATGCAAAATAACTGCATAAATTAACTGATATAGGCATTGTAAGCGTTAATATGCAAGGATGTGACTGTGGCACGTCTAGAGTCTTCCTCGTTTTCTCCTTTCGTTTGCCCTATTTAAAATGTATCCATATGGCCATGGACCACTGAATTCCTGTTCCCAAACTCACTAAAGTTCCCTTGAGAATGTACTCCAATAACTACACTACATAAACTTTTAAGAATTATACCTATCCTGTAACAGTGAAGGATCCGATGCAATCATATAATCAACATTCGGCAGATTGAAATGAGAGTGGGCGTTTAAAAAAGGCAAATGCTGTGCTGCGAATAACAAACTGATAATATAGTTCCAAAATCGATAAGTTGATTGCAAATTCGAAGTGATGTGCAGGTTCCCCTACTTTTAGCGAATAAGCTTGATGAAAAGTTGAAATAATGTTGTTGCTCGTAAATCAAGGACTGCTGGTAAGCAAACTATTTGCGGGAATCGTGTATACGATATGACATTAGTCAACGTATTCAATATTTCTGTTTAGTACTCTGCCTACTCAATAATGCAAACAATGCAAGAAATATTTCGTCGGTCAGAGAGTGCCCTGAAGCATGCATGTTAGTAAGCTGAGCTGCGTTTTGTTTGCATTACTACTTGTTAGTTAAAGAATTGGCTAAGACACGTTTTATTTTGCGATGTGCGAAAGCTGCGACAACACATGTTCTTATTTTAGATCAGAATCCTACAATGTTCTGATAACTAGCCTGAGATTTCCTGCATATTCGATTCCGGTAACTTGACTGTAATGGTTTTGTGAAAAAAATGGCGAACGCGTACATGCGATACAGTAGCTACAATAGCTCTGTCTGAAGCCGCTGAAGGACCGCCTGAAGGATTAAATAGCATAAAATATCTTATAAAGATCCGGACTGGTATGGTAGGCATTTATAATAATTCCCACAGATGCATGGATTGTCTTGACGACTTTGTGACATATACGATTTGTTTCTTAGATCTACAAAACTTGTTTTAGGTGCCTAAGTGCAACAACACTGATATCTGTGTTGAAACCTTAAGGTATGAAAGTCGTGGGAGTGGTAATTTTACTAGTGTGAAGTTTGACTCTACTGATCTTAATAAAATGATGTTGCCTGACTTTTACTCTCTAAGTTAGAACTCGATTACAGGTGAACAAACGTGGTGTGTGACGCTGGAGCAATGTTCGGACCTGACCAACTAGAAATCAATGGAAAGATTACAACGGTTTATTTAATTTTGACAAGAACTTGACGACAAAGTTAGAGCAAAACATAAATTTCGACCAAAATATAAACTCTACCAAAATACAGATCAAACCACAAAAACCTGGCCGAAGCCGACTGAGCGACAGGGACAATAATTCAGAACCCACAACTAACCACCATACCTGAACGGGAGGTCAAATTTCACTGACCCTTGTGGAAGCAAATTTGGGTACCCCTTGTGAGAGCGATTTTTCTTAGGGGTACTTTTGAAAGCGATTTTTAAGCTATTTTAGCCTATTTTTAGCAAAAAACAGCAATTTTTAAGCTAAAACACGTTTTTTGGACGTTTTTTAGCTAAAAATAGTAATTTTAAGTGAAAAATTCCGGCAAAGCCGGAAATTTTTTGGAAATTTTAGTCGGAAAACCTATTTTTTGGGCAATTTTCTTACCCCTTGTGGCCAATTTTCTTACCCCTTGTGGGAGCAATTTTGCGACCCCTTGTGGGCGACTTCGAGGAGGGGGGGGAAATTTCCCCCCCCCCCTTTCCCCCCCCCTTGTCCACCTGTGCTAACCACCCAACTTTGAACCCAACCTTTCTTCATCAACTTCTACACCCACACTGCGACAAACCAACCCAATATGGTGGACTACAACCATTAGCTATCCGAACCTACGAATTTAGACAAGAGTAATGCGAAATGGTTGAACGTTTGTCAAATGAAATATTATTTTCACTTAGGCTTAGCAGCTCGAGTATAATTTATATCTTTTCTGCCGGTGCTAACTTCACATAATACCCCCTCTTTTGGCCCCGGGCGACCTCGGACGGGTCCACTAAGTTAGAAGACTTGATAAAAAGAAGGTTACTCACAGGTACCTTAGGTACTAGTAAAGGTAAAACTTTTGTAAAAATTACGTAAAAATAAAATGAAACAACTGCGGTGAACATACACCATACCACGGTTGAGCACACAACTTTTTAACATGCTAATCGGCCGACGGTAAAACTACTCGAAACTGAATCGAGACATTTTTGACAAACTACTACAAAACTTACTTACCTACTCAAAACCTACGTAAAAGTTTATATTCCCGCCCGAGTACACCCAGGTACCAAAAGAGTAGGGAGCACCGACAGGAAACAAGAGCAAAACAAAAACAACCCACTATTATAGATATAAGAACTATGGTATGTAATTATGACAAATATATAAGTGTAAATATGGCAAGAAACTATTATGCATAAGACAAGAGACAAAAGAATCAAAAAATTGTACATGAATGGTAGCAGCCAATATTGGAATGAAGTAGTCAAGACAATGCCGAACAGAATGCTAGATTAGTAGAACAAATAAAGAAAAATAGTGTCATCAAGAAATTGTAGTATTCAAGGAAAAAGCGAAGAAAATTTGAAATACGAAAGAAAGCATAAACCGTGTAACCATATTTAGTAGAAAAACAGACAGAAAAAGAGATAGTGAAAAACTAACTATACCGACTATATAGCGAGCGCCCTGACGAAAAAAAACAGAAAATGTCGTCAAGTGAACCCCAATTTGAGAATTTGATCCCTGCGGCTCCCTCCCAACAATCACAACCATTATACTAGAACCCGAAAGAAATACCAATCACCAAAACACAGATTAAACAACAACAAAAAATCACACAAGATTTGGGTGGGGGGACAGTGTCACAGGTGTGCGGAAGATGGGACACGTGCGGTTTACTCCCCAGCACCGCAGATGATGCAATTCCAAACCGTAGACTGTCACTGAGCCACGAGCCCATCCAGCCGGACCCTACCAGAACGAACCGCACCAGGCCTCGAGGGGTCTCCTGTCAAAGTTCACTAAGTCTTACCCAACCAAACCAGGACCAAAGTCGAACGGGACTGGGACCAGGCACAAATTAATGGCCAAACAAGCCGTGCACCGCCTGGCCCAGCAACCCCATGGCGGCAGGAAGACCGGAAAAAGTTCACAAAGGCCATTAGGCCACCAGGCAAAGGCAAAAGGCCCCCAAGCCTTCCAAAGGCCAGAAACCAGCGACCAAGCCTGACCAAGAGCCGACAAGATGGCAGACGGGAACAGGCAAAAGAAGCCTGCCCCACGGCACAATAGACAGGAGAGCCACAGGTGCCGCAACGACCACGGCGCCAGTCACCACAAACAACCAAAGGACGCAAAGCGCCCCAACAGTCCAAAAGGGCCAGACCAGGGAGGCCAGCAGAGCGAGGCTCCCAAAGATGGAACAGGTGAGCAGGCAAGGCGTGCCCACCGACGCAGAAGAATGGCCGGCAAGCCGCAGGCAAGACACTGGGCCGACCACCAACCCAGATGGAATCAAGGCAAAGGGCGCAGGACGCCCCAAAAAGTCCAAATAGGAGGCCAAAAAGGCCACCAGCAAATGGTGCCAAGCCACATGGCTACCACACAGAAGCATTGTGCGGCCCCAAGTCAAAGCCGACGGCCAACCAGACCGAAACAAATCTCGGCCGCCCAACCAAACACCCAAAGACCAGACCATGGCCGTAACAAGCAGTCCAGAGGCCTGGCGGAACAAAAACCAAGTAGGGATCCAGCACCTACAACTACCGACCAGTCACGGCGGTACCCAACCGCGCCAGACCCAGCACCGAAGCAATTGGCCGGAAAATCCAACCCATTCCAGCTGACACTTTTCCTGGGGAGCACACCCGGCACTGAGGATGGGGGGTCGGCACCGGCATAGCAGACAAAAGATTAGCTAAAACACACAAAAACAAAAATTAAGGCAATCATATAAAGCACAGAAGAATCATGATTAAGTAAATGGCAGAATTAAACAAAACACAATACTGACGAAACATAGTTACAGCCCCACCTATGACTTTAGTAGCTCCAGAGCCAATGGGAGAATCGCAGCCCCGGTATGCGGAGGAGAAACCCCATAGGCCTGTGCTTATCAAAGAGAATCTCAAGGGTAAACTAAACGAAACGGAATCAAAAAGTAAAAAGAATGTTAAGGAGCGTGCGGCCCACCTCACCCGGTATGCGGAGACCGGAGCGGCCCGCAACTTAACACTCCAAAAGCGAGTGTGAAAAATGTAGGAGCACCAAAAGTTAAAAGTTGTAAAAAGGTTAAAAAGAAAATCCAATCTGCTGTGTGGAATTTAGAAAAATCAACGAAAATCAGAAATTAAAATTTATTCGAGTAAAAATATTGAAATTCAAGCGAAATATATTCAAGGAAGGCAACTTTAAAGAACCAAGGAAAAAGATCTATACGTACTAAAATCAAGAAAAAGAAAGAAAAAGTTTGAAATCGTTTACGAAACTCAAAAGATCCAGAGAATAAAATACTCAGATGAACAAAAGTTTATGAATTAAATCGTAAGAGCAGAGAAAAAGCACGAAATTTATCAAAGAAATCATCTAAAAGAGTCAAAAATAGCAACGCATGTGCCAAAAAATCAAGTAGAACAACCCACGCAGCAGATAAAAGTTAAATGTAAAAATATTAAAAAGAGAGAAAACAGAAGAAACCCCCACCCCCCATGGTAAAACAGTAAAAATGAAAGAAAAAAGGTAAAACGACTTTTAAGCACCGATTTTTAGCACCAACCCGTACATAAAGGGGCAAGAATATACACAAGAAAACTGCATGAGAACTTAGGGCGGGACGATCTTTCCGATCGCCGCCCGGTGGGCCCGCTGCCGGTCATTCCAAAGTTGTTCCATTTCGCGATTTAAATTTGGAAACAATTCAGCGCGCAAGATCATCATAACTTTTTCCAACCAGTTGCGGTTTTTCTGTTGATGCACGCGGATAATTTCACTAGTAATCTGATTTGGGACAAATTGTCAATCTGCTTTTTATTCAAACCAATTCCCCAATACGGGTCACTGGTAGCTTCAACCAGCAGTCGGCAGCCAGAATCGCGCAAAAATTCAACAAAATCTGGGCAAGATTTGGCCTTAGCACGCAAAACTTCCAACATAACAAACGCGCGAACATGCATATCTTTGCCTTGCCACAATTTACGAATAACCGAATCAGGTGGCAGCCAACCCAAAATTTGTTCAGCAGCAAATTTGCAATAAAACGGATTCAAATACTGCGCGCAGGCTTCAGCAGGGGCATGCCAGCAAGCAAAAAAGAAAAGTTTTCGGAATTGATAAGCTTGCTCAGCTGTTTGAAAATAGTAACCCCACAATTCAACCCACCCATTTGCACCCGGGACCTTCTTTGGTTCAAGGCGAAACATATTAGACGCCGGGTCAAAAGCACCTTGAAAACGAGCAATCGGATGAAAATAAGGAAAATTAGAAGCGCGCATCAAAACATGACCCAAACACTCATCAGTGACCTCTTTTGCCACCTGAACCATTGTCTTGGATCTTTCAGCCCAAACCCGAATCAAATCTGCCGACTGCTGGAAACGCGAAAGAGATGGATAAATATTCACAAATGGAAAAAATCGCGAAACCAAATCAGCTAACGCAGCAACTTTATAGGGCGCAAAACCAACAACCTGAAAAGACTCAAAAAGAACTTCGTCATCGCGCAAAATAGCTGGAAATTTGATAGAAAGTTTCCAATATTCCGGTTCTTCCAATTGAATCCGATAGGAAGGGTGAGACACCGGTTCCAATTTATCCCATGTAATAACAGGGCTTGCCTCAGAGAAAAGAGTGTTAATGACGCCGAAATAATTTTCCATCGCAAAATCAGTCAATGCAAATGGAGCATGTTTCAAGTTTTTGAAATAATTATCCCAATATCGAAAAGAACTAGTGAAATAGGGATTTAAAAGCGAGGGATCCGATTCTGCAGCAAAATCTGGCAAAGTGACAACCTGCCACTCAAATTCCGAATAAACCCGCAATGGAACTGCCCTTCGGTCATTTAAAATAGCTGACCACACTGCCTGATGGTAATGTGGGTCAATTTCCTGCGGACCCTCGTACTTAGGAGCCCCTAGAAGGGCACCATCATCAGTAGTGAGAGCAATCGATGGAGGCTTCATAGACTTGATTTCCCGGTCCAGAGAAAACCCACTACGATGCGTAATGTGTGGCGGTGGATCAGCATAGAAACGTGGAACCGCTTTTTCAACCAAATATCGTGCCGAATATTTATACAAAATCTGCTTCGCATTTGCAGGATGGTCCCAAGGGGCCGCCACGCATTCAAATTGTTCACTCAAACTCGCAAAAGATAGAAAATGTGACTCAGGCCACTGAATCGTAGGAGACGAAGGCAAAGTTGCCGAATCTCTGAGTGAAAAAGTCTGCAAAGGAATGTCCAATTGCACCGGAGGCAAATGTCCATCTTTGTGCTGTGGAAAATCACGTTTGGCGTACTTAGGATCAGTCGAAAGAGGTTGCGAGGCTTCCTGAGCCTCCGCAGCTGCAGAAGTCCCAGGTTGTCCAGATGTGGACGAAGCCTCGTCCGAGCTAAAACGCACCGTAGTACGTGAAGCCGGGACTGAAGAAGAACGAGAAGGGCGATTTGTGCCCGGAGTAGGAGCAAACATAGGGTCGGGAGTCAATCCCAAACCTGCAGATGGAGTGCCAGCAGGCGGGACGCCCCCTTGCTCCGGAAAAGTAGAACCTGGAAAAATAATTTGCAAAAGTTGAGTCAAAGAAAAATCAGCACGAGACATCAAAACATAAACAACTTCAATAGCGTCCCATGGAGCTGGATGACCAATCCAGACTGACAAGAGTTCCTTTGAAAAACCCAAGGAAGCAAGCAGCGCAAATTGGATGTCTGTAGAAATGGGTGGCATGCGGTGCCAAAATGCATCAGAAAACGAAGTTCTAGCTGCAACGGGTAATGAGCCCAAACCTGGCGTGCGAAAATTTAGATGTGACATAAACCACTCGACTTGTGAATGAGCCGTCTGTTGTAGATTCGGCTGATTTTGCACGTTCCAGATAGGGACTGTTGGGGTAGGGGAGGGAGAGGTGGGGGCGGACTGGGAAGCGGGACAGGGAAGGGACATACGTAAAGGACAACTCATGCGCGGCTGGAAAGAGGGTGTAGACGCCGGCTGATTTCGTAGAAACTGAAAAGACTCACTAAAAGTAGGTGGGCGTATCACCCCAGTTTGAGTAGAAATCACTGGTGAAGAAGTAGACTCAGGTAAATTTAAACGTGGCGGAGCCGGCCAAGCTCCGAGTGGAGCTGGAACCGGCTGAGGCGATGGCTCGCCAGCGCCGAATTTTCAAGACGTTCCAAAGAATCACGCTGCGAGACTTGACTCAAAGATTTTGTGCGCTGAAGCAGCTGAAAATGTTCAAAACCAAAAGATGGACACGAATGTAACAAGCGCTGAACAACCAGAACCAAATCAAGCGCGTCTTTGAGTGCATATGCAATTTCAGACGGTTTCAGAAAGGACATAAAGCCATGCGCCGAAACGTTTTTACACAAGCGCCCTGGATATTTCAGCACATGCTGCTGAAGCCACCCCATGCAGAGGTTCTCATGCAGTTTAGGGGGGGGAGGCAGCGCTGGTTATTTTCGTCAAACCAGATGTGAGGGCCCCGCTTTGGATGTTCAGGGTCATTCTCCGGGGGAAGTCCCTTAAGGGCCATTCTACGATAAGCAAAACGATAAAAATGATTTATGTCAACTAGAGAATTTCTGGCATCAATACCCAAATTTCCCAGAATCCGACGTGCATCGCACAAAGCGTTAACCACCAAAACTGGAAACGGGGTGTTATAAAGTAGAGGTTGTAACGCATAGCGTATCAATTTCCAGGAGGGAACTTGGAGATAGATTACATGAACCATCACCACCGTGAGTCTCAGACCGGAATCAAACCGGGATTCTAAAGTCGGATTCAAAGGGTCAATTTCTTCACGAAATGCAGTAATATCAGTAGGAACAGCGAACTGCAGAGTCGTGGCAGACTGACCCGTAGGGATACCCATCCAATTTTGAGAATGGCCCTCAACATCCAAAACAAGAAACCCAGCTTCTTTCGCCCAAAAGAACAAATTTTCCACCTCCCCCACAAGAGCCTCAATTTCAGTTATAATACAAGTAGCCGTACGTAATTTTTCATCCAGGAAAGTCGCCTGGTGAATTTGATTCAGCCAGTCTTCCCTCCAGCGTCTGTCGGCAGCTGAAGCGAAATCAATTTTGGGAGGGGGTTTTTCTTCAAAAACAAGAGCCAAATCCCCTAACGAAATAGGGGGTAGCGGTTCTGTATTAGACTTCCGCTTTTCAGACCGTTCCCGTTTCCGAGAGCGGCGCGAAGACGCCGATTTTTGTAGACGCTTCGCTTTCGGAGATTTCTTAGAAGGGGAGGGGTCTGAGACAGCTTCAACGTCAACTAAAACATCTTCAGACGTATCTTTCTCTGAAGGTTGGTAGCTCGCATCCGACTCCGAAGTGCGGGACTTTTTCGTACGTTGAGAACGGCGCAAAGGAATCTGTGAACTAGGGGGGGCGCCCACTTCTGAAAGCTTTTTCCAGTCACGGGCCGCCCCTTTTTCCTGTAGAGTTTCTACCATAGGCTGTTCGGGACTGGATTCCCGTTCTGATGTTTCCGATTTGTCTTGATGCCTGCGTTTCCGAACCATTTTTGAAGCCAACAGACACTGTAGGAGACTACCTGACCCTACACTATGAAAAAATCAAGAAAAATACCACCTGATAATTTGCCAGAGCTGATCCGGAAAACAAACCAATCTGCACAGGAACCTCGGAAGGCCTCCTGACCACTGAACCAAACAGAAAGCCACCACCAAAAGATGACCAAACCAGCTCTGAAACAAGAAATAAATATAGTGCATTACATGAAAGTGAAGAGAAACACCAAATTCATTATAGAAAACAAAAAGATTTAGAGAAAGATAGCTCAAAAGACTAGAAACCAAAATATAAAGAAAATTTCAAGGAAGGAGAAGTTCAAGGGTACCAGAAGGTACGTATTCAGAAAATTTGAAGGTCAATACGTTGAAATTAAAGAAGTACGTATGGTACAATTTAGAGATTCAACGATATGAATTTAAAAGAGTGAAGAAAGCCACAAAACTGATGAAATTTAATCTAAGAGAGAATACGTATATACGTATACAAGGAAATCTAAGAAAACTATGGAAAGAAATTTTATTTACCCAAAACAGTAGAAACCAGGTTGGTGCCAACAGTATTACACACAAAAATATAAGCGCCTAAAATAGTAAGAACAAAACAAGATTAAAAGCTAAAACAAGAAAAGATGAGATCACTCTAGAACAAAAAGCTATAAATGAACAAAAGACATAGGTGAGGCATACAGACAAAATACAAGAATACAAACAATACAATACAAAACTAGGTGAGGAACGGCTTGAGACGATTTACATGAATTTTCTCAGTAGGGGGATCCGTTTTTGTAGTAGACTGAATTTCAACATTTGGAGGCGCAAGAACTTTGACCACCCGAAACGGGCCCTCGAAGACTGGCAGGTATTTGCGGCTTGCACCCTTTGGGATATTCGCCTTTGCAATATCTTTCCATACTAACATGCCTTCTTTATAATCGACTTTCTTAACATTCGCATCATAATCATCTTTGCGCTTTTTCAAGATTTTCTCCATATGCTCTTTCAATAAGTCACGAGAAAAACGCAAACGTTTACGCAGATCTTGTACGTAGGACGAGTTGAAGGGTCTAGTTGTTGGATCTGGCATTTTCAAAAAGTTTTCAGAAAACAAACGAGGATCACGTCCGTGTAAAAGATAGTACGGAGACTCTCCGGTAGAGGCATGTGGGGCTGCCCGATATACGAACAACACCCAAGGGAGAAGGGTGTCCCACTCCCGCTCAAAAGCCAACATACATTTACGTAACATGCCTTTAAGGGTGCCATTGAGGCGTTCACAAGCACCATTCGACTGTGGGTGATATGCGGTAGTACGTACTTTTCGTGTTCCCATGAGTTTACAAAGTTCATCCATAAGAGTAGAGCAAAAAGGGGTGCCCCGATCAGTTAGAATTTCACGAGGGGCCCCATGAACGGCAATAATTTGTTCTGCCAAAAGTTTTGCAATAGTGTTGGTCTGTTCATTAACCATAGCGAAGGCCCACCCCCAACGCGTCAGAAAATCAACCATCACCAAAACTTTGCAATGCCCCACCGAAGTAGTAGGAGCATGCATAACATCCATGCTGATCCTTTCGAATGGTGCCTCTACCGGAGTGAAAAATTTCATATAGGCTTGAGGCTTGCGAGGACCAGGGTTGCAAGCCGCACATACCTGGCAGCATTCGAGGAACCGTGTCACATCACGAGACATAGTTTCCCAATAATATCTAGCGGCTATTATACCCATCATTTTAGCTCTCCCAACATGACAACCCCCCAAAAAATCATTATGACATTCTTTAAGAACATATTGACGACAATCAGTGGGAACCACAATGAGACGAATAGCATCGGGTAGGGGAACTCCCTTTTTGTCAGTTTGAAAACGGTATAGCATATCATTCTCATAAACAAATTTTGAGGCAGAACTACGTACGTACGAGGCCAGCTGTAAATCTTTCGGAAGTTTATCATTTTGTAAAAATTCGATCATAGCAGAAGTAAACGGGTCGGCCTTAAGGGCCTCAGCCCAAATTTCCCTTGCCGCGAGCATCGGCACAGGGTGACCCGGACCATCATCAGGACCTTCGTCATCTAACAGTGCAAAAAGATATTCTGGAATTTTCGGGTATTCAGCAAAAACCCCAGCAATGGCAGGCGGATTACGTGACAATGCATCCGCTGCCCCGTTGACTGAACCAGGCTTTTGAATAACACGAAAACGAAATTGTTCAATGAAAGCACGCCAACGGGCCACCCTCCCTTCAGCCGTCTTAGGTTTTGCGGCATCGCCCAGGATGTATTCTAAGGCCTGATGGTCCGTGATCACGTCAAATTTGTGCAAAATCAAATAGTGTTGAAAATAAGAGATTCCAAAAAAGATAGCGAGAGCCTCCAATTCAGTAACGGTGTAATTCTTTTCGGAAGCATGGAGGGCTCTGGCCGCGTACGCAACTGGGTGAAATTTTTCCTTTTCATCTGCCTGTTGTAGAATAGCAGCTATACCCTGATAACTAGCATCAGTCACAAGAGTGAAAGGTTTCGTAAAATTTGGATAGATCAAAACTGGTGCCGTAATTAATTTTTCCTTCAGAGTCTCAAAAGCAACTTGACAAGCAGAATCCCAAACAAATTCGGCACCTTTTTTCAAAAGACGAGTCAAAGGGTTAGCAATTTTGGCAAAATGAGGGACAAAACGACGATAATAGCCCGCTAAACCCAAAAAACTTTGAATATCTTTGACGGATTGAGGCACAGGAAAATGTCGAACCACCCGAATTTTGTCAGGATCGGTAGCAATGCCAAATTCTGAAAGAATATGACCCAAAAAGGCCATCTGTTTACGTGCAAATTCGCATTTTGACAATTTTAGCAAAACATGCTCTTTTGCACAACGCTGGAAAATGTCAAGTAGACGCTGCAGATGGTGATTCTGAGTTGGACTAGTAACTAGAATATCATCGATATAAACAATAAACCCTTCCATGATACGATCGATTATCCGTTGGAAGGTACTGGGGGCGTTACACAACCCAAACGGCATAACTTTGAATTCATATAACCCCGAATGAGTAATAAAAGCTGTTTTTTCCCGATCTGCCGGATAGACAGGAATTTGATGGAACCCGGAGGCTAAATCCAATTTCGAAAAAATGCAATGACCCAAAATGAGTTCGAAAAGACCATCAATTCGCGGAAGAGGGTAACAATCTTTCTTAGTAACCGAATTTAGCTTGCGATAGTCAACACAAAGGCGCCAATCCCCATCTTTCTTTGCTACTAGAATAATCGGGGAAGCCCACGGAGACCGAGAGGGTTGTATAAGGCCCTGCTCCAACCAAGCGGATAATTTCTCGTCTATGATTTTCTTCTGTGCTGGGTTAACTTTATAAGCCCGAGCACGAATAGGCCGTTTTCCTGGCTCAATTTCGATATAATGGTAGTCAATATCGGTTTTTCCGAAACCACCTGTAGCGTCCCAAATATCAGGAAAGTTCAAAATCATAAGTTTTAACCGCCGCTGATTTCGACGGGACAAACAACAGTCCTTGAGACTAATTTTTCCGTTCAAAAGAGCACGTTTTGCTGCATCTGCAAAAAGAGCAGTTGCTACCGATTCAGCTGCAGTCAGAGGGTCAACCTCGACCTCTTCTTCAGGAGTACGTACAATATCCCCGTTCTGAGGGATACGTGAAAAGGCCTCATCAAAAGACAAATCAGTAGGATGGTATTTTTCAGTAGTCACTCTATACGTACGGGGCTCGAACCCAGGTTCTCCGGGATGGATCTTACGCCGTAAAAATTTTCGAAACTTTTTTGGCGGAACAGAAGACACCTGGTTGGGGTCCACGCCCTCACCCTGGGGCTCCTGACCAGCAGGAAGCTCAGGGGGAGGCTGAGACTCTGACGCCCAAGACTCTACAATATCGGAAAACGCTACTGGTACCGTTGGCCAAGAATCTTTCGTTTCCTGAGAAAAATCAACCAAATCGTCACCCGAAAACAAACATGACTGCAAAGTTTTTACCTCCCCGTCCAAAATTTTGGGGGTGACCACCCCCTCTTTTAGAGGAGACTGAGGCTCAGGAGGGGCCGTAACCCCCTTGGCACACGAAGTCGCTTCCGGGATTTTTTCAGATTCGTCAAAAATTTCGTTCGGAAATAAGGGGTCCACCCCCTCTTTTAGCAGGATGTCCCCGTGAGTAGAATCAGCATCACAATTAAGAACCAAAGGATCGTCAAAAGGAGAATCGGACGAAAACCCAGTAAATGGAGAACAAATTTGCGGAGGAGGGGTCCCGAGGTCCTCATCAACAATAAACAGCATGTCATCAGTGTACGTATCAACATTAACTTGAGCCCTCGTGACTGCCAACGGCACCTCTAAGTTAGGGTCTGTGGCGAAATAGTCATCAGCCGGGCTAATGGACCCCAACACAGTAGCCTTTGACAATTCAACCGGACAATTTGTGGGATTTGCAACCAAAAAATCAAAAATTGTTTCCCGAGGCACAACAATCCCCCCATAAGGCAAAACACGATTTATATGTACAAAATCATCAAAAGGTTCGAACAAATGGGGAGTCTCGGTCAGTCTTGGGGAGACCCGGGCCTGAGCCCAGACCTCCGAGGAGGGAGGGACCACCACGTCAACTGCCAAAACCACTGCCAAAACTGTAGAATCCCGGGTATGCCATTCAGCTCTCAATTGATCAGGGGTGAGCAAATCGTGGTTCATGGTACCCATATAAACTTTATTCTGAGAAAGGATGATATCCCACGAAAAAGCTTTCATAAAGTCAGTACCTAGCAAAATATCCCTGTAAAAATCGGGGGCCACGTGAAAATGCCACCCGAACTGGATTTGACCAACTTTGAAAGGCAGAAATGCTTTCCCTGTTAATTTCAAATAGTCACTTCCTGGTGTACGAGCTTTGATGGGATCCGGGTAATTAACCACGATTTCTGCGCCCGCCCTGAGGAGACGTTCAAGGCCCCCCGTACTGATAATCGAAATAGACGCTCCCGTATCTACGATCGCAACTAATTTTTGACCGTTGACATCAATCAGAATTGCCGGAGTGTTTTCACCCGCTGCTAAAACAGATTCGAGGTCAATTTCTGGGACATCCCCCGGTTCCGCGAGAGCTGAATGGCCCATTAAATCAGAAATTTGTACCACACAATGAGGACTTACCTGAGAGGCCGATGTAGCCTCTGTTTCTGGAGGAAGGACTTCCTCGCCTTGGTCCTCCTGGACCCAATTTGTAGCCTCAGCTGGTGCAGGTTCTTGGACAGGTGGTTCGGACGGGGCTGTATAGGGAGACCCCGGGCCCGCCAAAATAGGAGAACCCCCCGCACACCACGAATCCGACGGCTCAGTTTCATTCATCCAAACATTATTTGAATCGAACTTATTTGGCCATAAACGGAGAAAAAGATCAGTCATATCACCAATATGCAACCGAATGGCGTCAAAATATTTATTCATAAATTCATGAGTTTGGCCATGAATGGCTGCCAATGTAGTGAAATTCCGATGAAGCAACTGAAATTTTTGAGCCACCTGATGTTCTACAGAATCAGCATCAAAAGACAAGTTTGCCCCCAAAACCTGTTCTGGGGTTTCTTCCGGTTGATTTGAGAGGCCTAAACGTTCATAATCGGGCTCAATCTGTAGCATATTGACCGAAAGTTGGTTGACCATCTGATTCACCTGCTGAGCCGTCGGGGGTGGAGCAGTTTGGGGGTTTCTACCCCCTCTTTTAGACTGGGCCCCGCCCCCTACTGGACCATGAGAAGCTGGAAGAAAATTTGCATTCAGACAGGGAGGACCGGAAGCTCTCGCCCCCGACCCCTGGTAACGCGGCTGACCCGCCTGCAGAGGCACCCGCGGACGCGCCACATACCCAGGAGCCGCCACACCTTGTGACTGCCACTGAGACTGCAACAACGGCCGAGGCTGGCCCTGCGCAGCATGCTGCCACGGAGGCAGATACTGCTGAGGGGCCGCCGCATAACCCGGGGACTGAGGCGCCGGGTCGTGCTGCGGATAATATACCGGCTGAGGAGGCATCTGAGGGTAGGCCCCCACCATATCAACTTGCGCCTGAGTATTTTGATTATTCCTACCTTTATAACCCGGAGGGGCTTTTGAAGGGTCCTTGTCCCAACAGCGATCCGGATGATGCCCCCGCTTGTTGCAGTGACGGCAAGGAGGAAAGCGTTTTTTCTTTTCTTCTTCCATTTCCTTGAGCTTATCCAAGAATTTTGTCTCAAACCAGTCCTTCATTTCCCGCAGCTCCAGCCTAGTCGCAGGAGTCGAATCAAGGGGGGCAGCCCCGTCTCTAGAGGAATTCTGGGCGCCAAGATGAAAAACTGGGGCAGCGAAAGCTTGTTGATCTGCCAATCCAGGTTTTGAGATCCGTGATTCCAATTTGTCCAGGATACGTAAAATTTCGTCCAATTTGGGCTCACCTTTACCAAAGTTTGATGCCAAAGCCGTAGTATATTCTGAACGAATGCCGTCAAAAAGTTGTTGCACGCAGTGCCTGTCCCGATCTGCCTGCGATGGCCAAATTTCCAAAGCTTGAGATTGCAGCTCCGACACGTATTGGCGGACGGTTTCCCCAGGCTGCTGGACTCTTTGAGCAAAGCGATGGAATTTTTCCGAAACTGATTGTTGCGGCTTCGGGAACTGAGCGCACATCATACGTATGAATTCGTCTAATGACTCAACAACCTTAGGACCAACTTTCGAGGCAAAAGTAAGAGCCTTACCAGACAGTTTGTTAAACATCAGACGGGCCCATTGGTCCCTTGGGATCCCTTGCACAGTAGCTGCGGAAACAAACTGTGGTAACCAATCTTCAAAATAATCAAAAGTCGGCTCAAAACGAGGAATATCATGTAAAATTGCCATATACGTACGGTACAATTGAGCATTATGACGACCAACAGAGGCATCTGTGGCTTGCATGGTAGCCGGAGTGGGATGAGGCCTCGACCGAGGACGAGCCCCCCCTGAGTGGTCAGTGGCCACCCGACAAACTGCCTGGTCTGTCTGCGTCGAATTTGGAGGCTGTTGGTCCGCCGGTTGTTGAGACGGAGGGGGAGTCTGCTGAGAAGCAGGCTCTGGCGGATTCAAATAATAGCCATAATTCTGAGGTGTACCCGGCACAGGGTCCGGATACATCGGAGCCAATTGCGGCTGAGATTGCTGAGATTCAAAGTATTGCTGCTGGTTCGAATCAAAATACAAATTCGGATCATAATAGCCATGCTGAGCATAATAATAATAATTTGGATCGTAATAACCATAGCCATCAGCCTGAGGGCCGCCCGCCTGATACGGCGGAGTCTGCTGTTGCTGAGGCTGCGATCCAGGCACTGCGTGAGAGGTAGATCCAGGATCACACTGACCGGGTCCATTCTGGTGGGGAGGCGGCGTATTTGACTGAGCTGGAGGGGGGCCATTTTCCGGAGGAGGGGCCGAAGACTGCGGGATAGTATTTTCTGGCCGCGGATTCTGCTGAGACTGATTGTACGTAGAGATCATTGTCGTCTGTCCAGTGCCGTATGAATATTGGGACTGTGGAGAGACTGGAGCTCCCCCTCCATTCGACTCCGACTGGACGTGGCCGGCCACTGAGACTGAAGGACCGGCATGAGGGGCAGCAGGGGTCGAACCCCCCGCGAACCCTCCTGACTCCGGTGGAAGCCCAAGGGAAGCACGCCGCTCCGCAACAAGCTGATCTGTTAATCTGTCGACCATCCCCTTATAAAAATCTGAAATTTTTTCCAAACGCCTAGGGTGTCCCCGAGGGAGATCTCGAATTTCCGGGTCCCGCACGACAGCAGCCGCCGCCGCGAAAATTTCCTCCTCAGACGGTAGCACAGTCTGACCCGGGGGAGCTGCCGAACCCCCCGTTGCCTCCGACGGAGACGTATTAACAACACAAACTTGTTCTAGACCTACAGATGTAGCTGAATTTCCTCCCTGAATTTCTGGAGTGGGCGTCGGGGGAAGGGGGGGCTGGGAGTTATTTTGGGGGGTTCGCCCCCCATCCTGCACCATCTGACCAGGGGAAAGAATTGGAGGGCCAAAAGCTTTATTCAGCATCTGAGAATATGACGGCCGAGGAATTTGTTGCGTATTCGAGGCCGAAGTTTGGGGCTGGGAAGAACCCCCCGCCTGGGTCCACTGGGGGGGTGGACCTCGACAACTGACCGGGACTTGAGCCATACAACAAGGAATATTTTGATTTCGCCCAGAATTTTCCCCCCAAGTTTGCAAGGGAATCGTAGTGGGGATGTAGGGGATCCCCCAATTTCGGTAGGGCGCTCCCCCCCGAGTTCCAGGTGGAACCCCGTCTTGGAGGGGCGGGTCAGTATATTCCCCAAGTTCACGCGGGTCCCCCCGATCCATAACTGGGGCCTGCTCACAACACCTCTGTCGCAAAACTAAATCGTTATACTCGTCCGGATAATCTAAATTTTGCAAAAATTCAAAAAGCCGTTGAATATCTTGAAGTCGATCTTCTAAAGCACGAAAAAATTTAGGGTCAAGACCGTCACACTCCTCCAACATCTACCACATGACACGGTCGCCACATGTGAAGTTTGACTCTACTGATCTTAGTAAAATGCTGTTGCCTGACTTTTATTCTCTAGGTTAGAACTCGATTACAGGTGAACAAACGTGGTGTGTGACGCTGGAGCAATGTTCGGTCCTGACCAACTAAAAATCGAGGAAAAGATTACAACGGTTTATTTAATTTTGACAAGAACTTGACGACAAAGTTAGAGCAAAACATAAATTTCGACAAAATATAAACTCTACCAAAATACAGATCAAACCACAAAAACCTGGCCGAAGCCGACTGAGCGACAGGGACAATAATTCAGAACCCACAACTAACCACCCAACTTTGAACCCAACCTTTCTTCATCAACTTCTACACCCACACTGCGACAAACCAACCCAATATGGTGGACTACAACCATTAGCTATCCGAACCTACGAATTTAGACAAGAGTAATGCGAAATGGTTGAACGTTTGTCAAATGAAATATTATTTTCACTTAGGCTTAGCAGCTCGAGTATAATTTATATCTTTCCTGCCGGTGCTAATTTCACACTAGTGTGCTTTGTTGTTGATATGAAACTTTTGTTCGACGAAAGTTTCCTGAAAAGTTTTGTTACACTAATATCTAAAACGATTTCATTTTACACTTAATTAGTTTAATTTAATTCTTAGTTAGTCAAATATAATAACAGTCTTGCATAAAGTATCGCTTTTCTTAATGTGAGGTAACTTTTAGGAGAGATATGGCCAGCATATTCATATACTTCTCCCGAATGCAGTTCATTTACTACAGCGAAAGATTTTGTACTTCGGTAAAACCTACATTTTCGAATACACTGGCAATTTGATGTTATAAATCTTCGTTAGTTTTAATTTATGACCATATTAGTCACGGAACTGAAATAGCCCAGGTAAGCAACAGATTAAGGTAACAGATAAGTTAGTAAGACATTCAACGTCTGAGCATAAGTGCGTCAGATTTGCAATGTCTGAAAATAGTCATACTGCAATCACAATCTGGAACTTTTTGTCACCAAGCTAAAGCAACATTCATCCCAGAAGTGCTGGTGTATTTTGACAGTGGTTTCCACAAATAAGCCTTGCAGAAATAAGATGTGCATTATTGAACGTGTTTAATAGTAGTAAAATAATGAAACGTGAAACGTGAAACGAAATGAGGCATTTTTCATTGTTATTCTATGATTAATGCTTGTATCTTTCTTGGATCCGCCGTCTAGCCCGCGTTTACCTCAATTTTTTGATGTAATTGAACGTTTTTAAATCACACAATTGATGAGAACGAATCAGCTAATTGATAAGCAATTAGTCTAGAAAATCACGAAGTTTCCACCGCTCAGTTAATTTGTGGTGCGGTGACCAGTCATTTCTTTGTACCTTATTTGTTCGTATTTAATTTGTTCATTTCGTATTTCAATTTGGATTTCTTCGTATTTCATATGTGTCCTTTGTTTGCAAATGCAAAAGGCGATTCATTTGATCGCAAACTTGCAGAGTTGTGAAAACTGCCTTTTAAAATTCTTGTGATCTTCATGCAATTTCCACGCGGTGCGTGTCTTTGGCAGAGGTGCCTATTCAGAAACGTGTCACCACAGTGTGCGAACTAATTCAAACGTAAGCTTGGTTCGATTGTGCCTTGGTGGCTCAATCGGTAGAGCGTCAGCGTAGATAGCCAGCGGTTGTGGGTTCGACCCCCACCTCAGGCCAGAATTTTTCGGGTCGGAGGTGATGTAGTGACATCCTCCTTTCTTTCGTTTATAATCTTGTGTTATTCCATAACTCAGACAAAACTTTACAGAGAAGTAAATCATGCTTTCATTCACACACAAATGACATACGAAGACATATGACAAAGAACTTAATGAATTACAAACAAATGAAATACGTACAAATGATGAGAAATCAAGCGTAGCAGTCTTATGTTCTTCAGGATTTTTTGGGCGATGTGGGTGCAACATTGGGAAGCACTCTTGGAATGTCCCTCATCAGCATACTTGAAATAATTGCCATCGCTTATAAACATTTGCGACAACTAATCGCGACGAAATGAAGCGACGAAGAGAAATGAAAAGTATTTTATTTGATTGTTGCTTGTAATAAGGATTTGTGTCATGCTTTGCACTTGATCGTCTGCAATTAACTATTCGGTATCCGGTTTATTAGTGAAACTTCAAAAATATGGATATATCATCACTTACGACAGCATGCCTAGAGCAATCTGTAGTTTTGATTATGCAAGAATCTATCAAATAAAACCAGCAACAAATGAATTCAATGTCCAGTGAGTGGTCAATAAAAATCTGGTGTATAAATATTTAATCAAATATGTTAGTCATACAATGAAGTCATATCTGACGGCATCTCATGGATCACGCACGGCAGGCCGAGACTAAACACCGGCCGGGCAACAACACTACTATGATGGCTTTGGGTATGGAATGATAAAATGAATGTCTCGCCACAAATTACGACTGTATGCAAAGATATCTAAAATACTAATCTCAAAATCGATAAAACCGTTTACGAAAATGGCAAAGTGACAATGACAGTGACACAAAATGACAATCTATCCATTTACAAGAAAAATATTAAGTTACATTTTGATACAAAGACTGTTTTTAGCTTCAAGACATGTAAGAGGAATAATACTTCATAGCTATTGTCACAAAAAGTATTATCAGTCGTCGCCTTAAATGTAAAATTTTAGTAGTTATTAATTCTATCCACGGATACTATCCACGGATAGATTCTCTTTTCAAGGTAAGGTTCATCCAAAATCGTTGTTTCTGGTCATGCTAGGAGCTGGAATTTAGTTTCAGGTGCTAAAATGTCGTTCTACAAGAGGTTTAGAAGACCAACGCTCTTCTGGTACAGCCGCTGCAGCACACGTGAACTAAGTTTAAGTTAGAATTTTAAGCCAAGCCGTTGTAGGACAGCTTTATACCAGCGCCTAGCGAAAACTATCCGTTAAGAGTTCGACTGAGTTGGGGCCACAGCCTTTGGTTGGCTAGACTAACGTCCTAGTGCCTCAATCACTGGGATACAGTCGAACCCTGGCATAAATTGGCATAAGTTATCAATTGCACATCAAATTTTAGATAGAGATTAGGGAGGGATCAGGGAAGGGGGATTAAAGTTTAGTCAGCCCTAGAATAGCAGTCGTTGATCACGGTTCTTTAAAGTAAATTCGATAGGCAGCGAATGATTTTCGTTTCTGGTATATTTTTTCATATTTGGGCATTTTCATCATTTCTGGAATATCGTCTAACAGTGAGTTTGTTGATAGTTGGATATTGGTTTTCTTTATTCTTTCATTTTTAAGAATTTCTGCATAAACTCTGCATAAACATTACCATTCTCTCCCGCACAAAGGAAGCCCCCCTTAAAAGTTAAGACTTGGAACTGAAGCAGAAACTGAACAATTGATTTTGAAAGTTAAACTTCGAAAATCTGGACCGCCGCTGCTGGTAATGTTATTCTTCAGTCGCTCAATTGAGACTAATCAATGTTACATAACACACATACTCTCGAAACCGTAGCAGACTAGAGACTATGCGTTTTGGAGTTTCCACTACTTTCAATTTCAGTGAGGAGCAGGGAGCAGGAGTAACAATTTAACAGGAGCCAAAGAACCTTCTAAACCTCTCAAATTCTCGTGTAGTCAGTTTTCAACGACGGCAACCTCTTCTGTATTAAAAATTTTGTGTAAATGTATCTACGGATTATTTCATGACGATTTATTCAATCAACTGTGCAAATTATAGAAGCAGGAAGAAAAAATTAATAAGCTTGTACTTTCAAAAATTTCTCTAGTAGGTCTCAAGTTGACAAAAATATCTCTGCCAGAGAACTTGACTCGAGAACTCGTGAACTTCTTCAGCGTGACTTGCAATGCTTGCTGCGGACCTCGAAAACTTTCAGTGTAGTTCAACTACTAGACTCGAGAACTCGAATAACATCTTTATGAAACTGGTCCCAGCTTGACTTTGCGAGATAAGACAAAAATTGACTTGACGTGACTTGACTTGAATGCGAGAAAGAAGAAACACAACCCGGAGAAATCGCGAAATACCATACCATAATCGGACATACCAACCAAACTAAAGGTTAGGCAGTCTTGAAAAAGTATCTACCAGACAAAGTTATATTTTGATTCTTTTGATTTAAAGATCCTAAACAAGTGAATCACCTACACTGAAAGAGTAATTCACCTACGCGCACTTTCCCGTCTGATGACAGCTCGGCCTTTAAAGAGACTAATTGCAATTTCGATTTGCCTGGCGCTGGGATAAGTGGTATTTTATTCATCACCGGACACTGCTTGTAAGCATACATCAAGCAATCATTTTATATCGCCCGTAGTGTGTCACTCTTTTCAACAAGCTTGATTCCCTTCAGATATACCTTTAATCTTTAAAAGCCTTAGTAGTCAATCCTGCTTTTGTACCCTTAGAGAAATTCAGCTGATTATTAACAAGCTTCATTGTTGAAAACGATGCAAAGGAACATGTTATGTTTAACCTTTGTAGCAGAGAATATCTAAGTATATTTCAAGTTCAGGATTAGTCCTTTATATTAATTGAGAAAGCCTGGTAAAAAAACTGCGCAGATATTGTTTTGCAGGAATTGGAATAATAGGCCCCTTAATTTTGATGCTTTTTGGTGAAGATGTCTGCTTGTGCTGGAAAGCCTTATCCTTATCCGTGTGACTTATGCATCGGATTCTTTGAGTTCATTCCGGAAGCTTTTGTATTCGATGTTTATTCTAAAGATATAGCGTTGGAGAAACCAGGATTCTATGTTTTGTATACACAGGAAATATGCAACTTTTTGAACTATACCTGCTGCTACGCTTATCGTAAGTTGTCAATGTTTCTAAGTGCATCGTAGTAGTTAAATTCTATCTAAGCTTTTATCGCCAAATGCACGCGGATTTCAACCTAGGTCTACTTTTGCAGTATCACACTTTAACAAGGATGAGGGTAATAGGGCCCAAACATTGTTTAAAAAGTTTGATATGAGGGCTAGCAGTTATGGTCCAAGGTTCAGTGGATGTGCCTTTAGACCTAAAAGGTTTCAATGCAATCTCAGCTTGCAAAACGTCGGTGGTATTTGTAAGTTTTGCTTACCTGCATGTTTTACAGTTTGGAGGCTCTCAAATTCGTCCCTCATTATCTGCAAGCTTCAACAATTTCAGTCTAAATTTGTATATCACGTTTCAATTATTAGCATGCGATTCAGTATTTGATTTGCAGGCAGTCACAAAGCGTTCGGAAGAATATTTAATGGATCTTGGGACGGTCTCGTCAGAGATATTATGGATGGTATTATAGACACAGCAATCCCTGTGCTGTCAGTTTCGTCCGCTCGAACTTCAGTTGTAGAGTTCACACAGGTAGTGACAGATGCTGATTTTGCTGTTGGAATGCATTATCCATCCTATGATGTGTCTGTTCGCTATATCATCGGTCCTTTCCAAACTGCAGTTTGGGGGTGTCTTGCAACTTTATTATTGTTTGCAACAACGCTTCTATGCTATTTTAAATCAGACGAGAGGGTACTAGACCTAATTCACTATTCGATAGAGTGCACAAGCTGGTTCATTGGTCAACAAGGATCAGCTGATGTCATGAATCAACGTCGGCCGATTGTTTTGCTGTACTTATTTGCTTGCTTTGGTGGCTTTTTCATTTCAAGCTATTATCAGGTAGCAGGTTACTAATGATTATTGAGAAGCGCTGAACTGAAATTGACTATAATTATTTGTATTTTGACTTACACAGTTAGACCTGAAATTTGACTCGGTAGAATATTCGATATTTGACGACATATGTTCACCGATATAATGATATTTCAGGCAGGTTTGGCAAGTCATCTCATCGCAAAACCTCCACTTCCCCCAGTGCAAAACTTAAAACAACTGTCAAGTTTAATCAAACAAGGCGACTACAGAATTGCAACGTTCACCGAAAGCTCTATATTCTATACCCCCGAATCGGAGGGTGGTGTGGAAGTGCTGTATCAAGCAACACTGCACACTCCCCCAGTGTTGATTCCAAGTAAGCTTTCCAATCACTCCATGTATAGTTTGTACCACAAGTAGTTCTAATAAGTTAGTTATGACGAAACACGTTTCCAAGGCTTATTAGAAAGCGAAAGCGGAGTGACCTTTTTGCATGAAAGAAAAATATTTAGATGTTCTCTTTATAGTGCCCACGTTCTGTCTCTCTTGTTAAAAATCGATGTGATGTACTAAATCGTGTCGTAGAAAAATTCATTTATTAATCATTCGGATATGCATATTTCATTGCCTTTCTACTAACGTTTTGTTTATATACTGAGGCAGGCGACGTAGGCAACTCATAGAAAATTTCCGATTACTCTACGTACTTTCTACTTTTACTTTTATTTTTTAGACACTACGCGCACTGACAATCTGTTGCTGGAAAATCCAAACTACGTTATGTTTGAAGAAATAATATTTTTCTATCACTGGATGAACGAAAATCCCAAGCTTTGTAACTTGTTGCTGATTCCGGATCCAAAATTTAGAGATGTTCGAGGATTTGCATTTCGTAAAAACTCTCCGTTGGTTCATCAGTTCTCTAGAGCTGCCCTATCCCTGTCGCAGTCTGGAATAATGGAATACTTCAAAAAGCCTTACGTTGCCACTGCTATCAAAGAATGTACTATCCGGGAGGAACCAGCAACAGCAAGCAAGGTTACACTACAGCAGCTATCAATTGCTTTTTACGGACTTCTAGGAGCAGCCGCTGGACTTGGATGTTTGCTGCTTGGTAAGAATGTTTCTAAATGCTGCAATGAGCTGACGCTTTAGCTTAATGAGTCATGAAGTAACAATTTAGGAGTTCGATGGATTAAAATTATGCTAAAGTGTAGTTATACGCCGGCCAGCCTTTTTCTTTCAGCTCCAACTGGCGTGACCCGTTAATAAACTTTTATTGTGTTCGGTGTTTACCGTTAACACATACTTGTACAGTGTTATAGTAGGTTATTTTTATGCAGGTTCCGAAATTGTAGTGCATTGGATTAGCAGATCTTCTAATGATTCACACTGGCTCAGTAATTGGAGACAGTTCAAATCAGCAAGGTCAAACACAAGATGTGGCAGGTAGCGTGTGATTTTACATCAATTTTGGGATAGTTTTGATGGTGTATACTAAACTAACAAACCAGGCAACGGGGTTGACTTAATTTAAGTTATAAATAGACCCCATATGACCTCTAAGTACTGTCATGTGAATAACAATTGAAACGTGACGTTGAAAAGTGCTGACATAAGCTAATTTCAACCCACGAAAGCAACGCCACTAGCCTAGACAAATCAGTCAATTGCTATTGCCTCATTCAGAGATGAAACAAACTACAACCACGTTGAAAACGCGGTCTACACAACAAAATAGGCTGATTCACAGCTGTATATCCAAAAAGAAATGGAGGAAGTAGTAGAAATGGGATAACCATGCAGTTGAAAACCTCGAATCCGAATTGTCACAATCCTGATCCAAGCAGGTTCGATGGGACAGGATTTAAAACAGGATTGTCGATCCAAAATCTTTGGGGTTAACTTTGAAAATGGGTTCGATATGGATCAAACTAAACCACTTATTGATTGCTGGTATTTCTCAAATGGTTTCTTTAGTTAGGTATGACGATTTGAGAATACGTTTGGCACATGCTTAGATAGTAGATTCCGTGCACAGTGCACAGTAGATTCCGTTACTAACTTACTCATTTAAAAAAATTATTATATGATTGGCATATTATTCTATTTATGATGGGCATACCTAATTATCTTGCTTTTACTGATTGGCTGTGTCTGACCTTAGTTATCACCACTGATCCTCCAAGTACACTGAACAGGGTAAATTTCACCTAATGGTCAATACTGGCCTAATGAAATGCGGGTTCGACGTTGTTTGGAAAAGCGGAAAAGCTCGTCACTAGGAATCTGTTTCTGGAGTACTCTGTAGAACAATTGCAACAAAAATTTTTGTTCTAAGATTTACCAAGCTAGTCACCAGGGTTAGAAACAGTCTCAGTTACACTAAAAATTATAAGTTATCTCTTCAAACTGATAGGCTGCTGATTTCATACCTCTACATATTTTGTGGAATATAGTTTTCCAAAGCTACTGTATGCAAGAAAGCATGAACTTCTGTTCCTTTTTATTTGAAATTGAAAATAGCTGGAGTATTAAAATTAACGGTATCGAAAATGCGGAAAGACCAAGCCAGCTGCTGCAATGCCGAAATATACGGGCTTCACTTAGAGCCATATCCAGTAAACATGAAAATTTTAAAATAAGCAATGAAATTGTGGGACTAATCTTTTATGAGATTAAAAGGTAGTGGTACCACTTTGTGTAAATCTGACCCTACAGGCTTCCATTTATTATAACACTGGTCGAAGCATTCTAAGAACATTATGTTCGTGTTCTTTAGCATTCTAGGATCGGTACCGAATTTTCGGTGGAAGGATAATAAAATTTTAGTTATTTGCTTTACGCATTTCCTTTAATTTAACTTTGCTTTAATGTGCTACGCACGTTGTCGAAACACCGCATTGCTTGTTACGGCTTGAAGGAGTGCACCCAAAGAAAATTTTCTTTTGCAACCACTGAGATAATTCCAATTCACGGTGACGGTTCTACGTTGTCTTCTAAACTTTTAAAAGTTGTCGTTTTCAAGGATATGCATTTATTCGAATTACAGTCATGTGCTAAGGACAATGCTGGCTGATTTATACTCAATCGATACAATGTCCAATTGGACACATTTTTCCAATTTCCAATTCAATTTCTTTTTATGTGGGGATACACTTCGCTGAGTGACAATTCTTCGACTTGCATAGCAAATGCTCCACAATGTCTTTTTTAGCAAAAACTCGAGTTTTATTTTCAATGATAACAGCTTTAGAACACAAGTATATGTAATGAAGTTGCTAGTCTCCAGAGACAGAAAACGCTCTGCTCTCCGGTCTAGTGACAGAAAACGCTCTGCACTCCGGTCTAGTGACAGAAAACGCTCTGCACTTGATTACACGGAAGGTCAGCGCGTCCACTTAGGAAAGCAGACTTAGGCACCGGATCTCCGAAAGGTGGTGTTCCAAAATCAGAGATTCCCTGCAGCCAACCTTTGTAGGGGTCTTCTTCGTGAGTTCGTTTGTTGCACTGGATTCCAGCTGATCAGCAAGAGGGGTCAGCGCTTGCTTGGATTTGATCACTGGATCGATGATGAGTCTTCGGCTTCCTGACCAGAACTTACCTTTGAGTAGTCCTGATCCAATCTTTAGGCTAACGCGCCTGACTTTCAGAGACAATCGCGCCTCTCTGTTAAACTCTGAGACTCTAGGTCTGACACACCAATTATTTACTAAGCTTATTACAGGTATTATGGGTACACTCTTTGGCAAAATTACAAAGCACAATACAGTATGTGTTACTAACAGGGGTCGTTACAAACTGAGCAAAAAACAGGTGTCGTTACAAACTGAGCAAAAAACAGGTACAATTACAGATCAGTACAGTATACACTTTTACTGTACCAGA